>MJUU01035250.1:0-129522 GCA_002080025.1 Modiolus philippinarum
AAAACGTTTTTTGAAAACCTACGGCTTTTTGCCATATCAACTACTGACAGCAAAGTGTTTCCGATTGTATGAAATGCTATCCTTTCTACACACGTTTATGTTTAAGATTGCATATTCCTAATTAAGTGTCTACTGATATTAAGGTATTAACAACTACTATTAAATTGCTGAGTCGAAGAAATTTGTTTTTGAGTTTTTCAGTAGACAAAAGTGATTTTTTTTTTAAAATGTCCCTCATATGTATAGGTTACGGCAATGTGGTTTAACTCTAAATATGTCATTCCTTTTGGTTCCATATGGGTTTGCACTGAAAATATATTTTCTCTTTTAAAATGCATATTCTTATTTCCTGTTGATATTTTGCATCTGTATTGAATTTCAGGTAATTCTCTGCTTTTCAGGTGTTTTCGGTCCTAAACTCGAGTTTGTGACTGTTTTTAACAAAATTCTTACGACTTAAAAACACTGAGACTTCATAGCACTCGGTAGATGTCCTTGGTACTGGATTTGGCCTCCTATCTTTACATCCCCGCTCCCCATCGGGGATAGGGGTATACTATTTTCGGTCTGTGTGTGTGTGTGCGTACGTGTGTGGGTGTATGTGTGGTTCCGTCCGTACACATTTTTGTTGCATTTATCTCGGCAATGGTAACAGTTTACCGGCTTAGTCAATTTTTCCCACTATAAACATATATCGAAATTTTTCGTCAAGGATTTCTCAGCTTGTGTATGAAGTAATGATTTGATATTTAGTCTGAAGCTTTGGTATGATGAGTTGTACCCTGTCTCCCCTTTTCAAGTCCGTCATTCATCTACTTCCTGTTATCCGATAACTTTGATTTTTTCCATTAAGGTCGTATATTGAAATTTCTCTTCAAGGCTGTCTCAGCTTGTGTATGTAGTAATAATTTGATATTTGGTCTAAAGCTTTGGTATGATGAGTTGTACTGTGTCTCCCCTTTTCAAATCCGTTACTCATCTACTTTCTGTTTGCCGATAACTTTGATATTTTTCTTTATAGCCATATATTGAAATTTGTTGTCATGGATTTGTCAGCTTCTGTATGAAGTAATGAATTGGTATTTGGGCTGAAGTTTTGGTATGATGAATTGTACCGTTTCTTCCCTTTTCAAGTCCGTCACTCATCTACTTCCTGTTTACCGATTACTTTTATTTTCTCCATTATAGCCATATATTGAAATTTTTATCAAGGATTTCTCAGCTTGCGTAACTTTGTACTAATGAGCAATGAGCGGGTGTATAATTGGACGCAATTCGGAGAGAGCTGATGTTTAGTAATGATTACTTCTTTTTGAACTACTTTTGGTTTATGCCTTTCCATATTATTTGATTCTAATGCTGCTGATGAGGGGTTACTCCTTGAAATACGTGTACAGCATAAAGAAATGGAATGATGTCTCGTACGATTAAATCAGGCGACATAATTAACACCACTAAATTGTTTGTCTGCTGAAAAGGCAAAGCCTGTTTTGTTTTTCTTCAACTAGGGATATTACATTGAGCCATGCATTTTTCTTTTATACAGTTATGTCTTGAACTTCAATAGGAGTTATTTTTTTATTATGTTATACATACGTTGATTATCACGATGAAAAAAATCATGAATCATTAAATATAAAATACCAAGCATCTTTATTCTCAAAGGAAACCATGGAAACGATACACACCTTTTTCTCTTGTTTTCATAAACGTGAACACTACAACGTTGTATATTATTTTAAAAATTGAATGCATTATTTTGAAGTTTCATTGGGATATGAAAGGGTTGACCGAAGCACATTTTTAATGAAGCGCGGTAGCGCTTCATGTTGAAAATGTGCGCCCGGTCAACCCTTTCATAGTCCCTATGAAAATAATGCATTCAATTCTTTTAATTATATTTTAAACCCGAAATATCAAAAACAGCTTTATTTACAGCGAAGTACATAATGTACATTGGCATTCTATTTTTACAAATCCATCAGCCACGAGAACACGTGGTCAAATGTGTTTCATGGGAATTGCAACTTCACATTGATATGCCTCGTGATATCGATGTTCACCTATCAAACTAACGGAATTCAAATGAATATTCATGAAATGTAATTATAGTGTTATTAACTGTCTGTTTCTGTATTGGCCCTGTATAGATTCGAGGTTAGCTGTATTGGTCCCGAGACCCTGAGGGTCGAGGGCCAATACAGCTGATCGAGAATCTATACGGGGCCAATACAGAAACAGACAGTTCATAACACTTTTATTAAATAATCTAACTTTTAGCACTTATACATGTATATTTTTTCGTTGTTACTGTTGTAAAAATGGGGTGCTCTTTTTCAGATAATCATTACAGTTCCCACCCCCCCCCACCCCCCTTGTTTGTGCACCAATGATTTAGCAAATAAAAAATTATGTATTCTGTACAAGGGTCAAATTTTGATAGGTGTGAAGGTTGTTCAGAACCGTTAGAAATACGTTCTTCGTACTTTCACTTTCTATTGTTGACGACGTCAACTTCCACACAGATTTGCTGTTTTCTCTAACGTACACTGATGTAATCATGCCTTTGCATCCAATGTTTATTGTGTTCTAAAAGATTCAATGATAAACAAGTTATAAAGAGGAGTTAGGCTTATGGGTATTTGTTTTTACTTTACCGATTTTTATTGATCATTGTATTCTATTTAAAGTTCGGGTTTCCCATTGGAGTCGGGATAAAAATAGCTCGGCGTGTTGAATGATTTTTACGTGTAACATTCTTAGATATATGTCATGCTTTAAAAGAAAGTAGAATTTAATTTTGCGCATGTGAGCAGATTTACGGAATGGAATTATTATATTGAGAAAACACGTATACAATTTACTATAAATAACCGCTCTCAAGTTGACCTCAATCCCGGACCTCAATGAACCCTGTATTGGCCCAGGACAATACAGGATTTGCCTGTATTTGCCCATGGGCCGAAAAATCTGTATTAATATCACCAGGGCTAAGCCATCAGTATGACACATGCCGTGTTTGCCATATTAGGGCTGATTTTATCATATTATTTAATAATGAAATGTATTTCACACTTGTCAAACCACACGTTGAAATATCAATGTACAGGTCACTCGAATAAGTGTTACAGGTGACAAGTATACATGGATTGCATATCTTTTCCATTCCGGATTTGACTCTTCAATTCGACGAGGTCATCTGGGGTCAACCGGAGGAAAAATGACGTAATCCAACGTTGGAGCAAGGGACAGATATTTTCTACCAACGAATCTTACGTTGTTATTCAACATATAGGTAAAACATCGTTTTCAACTGACAATGAAATCCACGAGGAACATTTCCAACCCACTAAAAACGAAACTTGAATGGAAATGAAGAAATTAATATCTTCGTCTATCAGCGTCTTGGAACCAGTTTTGTACCAGATTACTCCTTGTTTAGCTAAAATAATGAGTAATCCCGCAAATGCGCAATCAGTGTATAATTAATTTAAGCATCAACTGTGTGCTACGTCCAGGATATTAAGCGATGCAGCTATCTTTATTTTGTTTAAATCGTAAAAAAAGACAAATTTGCAAATGAATTTTGAGTAATTTCCAGTCAAATTAATTGTTTTAATGTATTGCTTTCGCTAATTAATCGAAGAACCACAGATTAGCAGCAAGTTTGTCTAGAAGTACGGACTAAAATAAGAAATAACCTTTTAACAGAGGCACTCTCAATGAATTTCATCGTTTTAAGCATGCAATGCACTGCCTATATATTTCAATGTAAAAAACTTATCGAGTCGGGCAAGGTTAAGCTGACATTTAATGGCAGTACTTGGGTATTTTTGTTCATCTCTGTCCTGGATTAGTATTTGAATACTTTATGTAGAGTATTCACAGTACTTTCACAGTAGTCAACAGTTACATATAGTAGAAAAGTCTCTGTAATTGACGGTACTTTTTTTCTTGATAGTGTTGAGTCTACAGATTACCATTTCGATAAATGAACGAGTACAAGCCCCGGACAAGACCATACCTCGATTTCGAATTTGACTTTAAATATGATTTGATTAGATCTTTCCGACTACGTACTCGCTTTATCTGAGTTGAGAGCTACAAATCTACCAACGGGACCGCACGGGATGAGGTACATAGTGTGTAAATGTAAAATACCTAAGCTACCAGCATCAATCATGAATCAAAATACTTTTGTTATTCCTATTAAGGTCTTTCCCGTTTCAAACGGAAAGAACTTTCTGTATTTTGTTTGATTATCATTATTTTTTTTCTTTTCTGCCTCATTTTCGTAAAAACGGCTGGATATAACTATTTTAGGACAACAATTTGGACCACGTCTAGTTGATAGGAAATAACGAACGGCCAAAAATCTGTTTTTGTTCATAAATTTTCGCCCAAAATTACAAAACAGGATAACAGCAAACACCTACAATGGCCATTAACTACAATCACATGCCACAATTTACAAGCAAACTGCACCTGAAAAACAATAATTAAAACAAGAGACAAACATAAATAACGATAGGAACTCGGGATAGCCGGACTTGGTTCCGGCACTAGCAAAAGCCAGTGGTAGGGTTAAACCGGTTTATGGGTACCCAAACCTCCCCTTTCTCTATCCCGTTTCCCTATAGTATCATAAACATGCGAATAAAACCCAATACAGGTAGACTACTAACTCAATGACCACTATCTTGGAACAGAAAAAGCATATGACAAAACGTAATTTTGAAAGAAGGTCAAAGAGTGCTCGCCGCTAAACTGCCGAATAGCTCAAGGAATCTATTCTGCTGATAAAACACTGTCGCACTACGGAAGGAAAATCAAACTCAAAACTCCCCGAAGGGTTTAGTAAAGAGTCTTCATGTATAAAGTAGACATCGGCAGTATCAGTGAGATGCCAGTATATATATAAAGTCTTCAGGTCACTTACGTAAAGAGTGTAAGTTACGTCCCAGTTTTTCTGGCTTATTTATCTGTTTTTTTTTTAAATTTTTAACAACATTTCCATAAAATCGAGGATGAGAAATGCCCTTTGTAATTAGCTTTTTGCGAGTCACGTCATATCTAGACATCAAATGTTCATATCTTCTGTAAAACTTCTTATAAGTATTTAATAATTAATGAAATATGTAACCTTGTTGTAAAAATTTGGATGTGAGAGTAAGGTTACCCTCATTAAAATCATCAAGGGTAGAACAAATGCGAACGAATCGTACAAGTTGAGATATATACACCCCTTAGGATAAAGCTAGGGGAACATCTCCGTCAAGAAAGGGGAAATTAGTAATAGTAAAATCAAAATCATCCCTTTTATCATAAACTTTAGTTTTTATTTTACCAGAGTCAACGATGATACATAGATCCAGAAAAGGACAGTATTTAGAATCATTGTTTGCCTTATTAAGTTTCAGTTGTTGTGGGTAAATGGTGTCAACATAAGCTAAAAACTGGGGATTGTCAATAGTAAGGATACCGTCAATGTACCTGCTATTAACATTGAAAATAGAAATAAGTTTACCGCTATTTGGTACAGTTCCATTTTGTAGTTTTTTTCAAGAAATCCCGTTCTTAACAGAACAGAAAAAGATCTGCAAAGAGAGGTGCAAAATTAGTACCCATGGGGATTCCAATGACCTGATGATAAACAATGGTGCCAAAACGAACATTAATGTTGTCAAGCAAGAGATTCAGTGCCTTAATCATATCATCACATGTCCAGGAGTAATAATTGTTGTAAGAGATATTGTAGAAGAATCCTTGCTTTTTGTTGCAACAAATAAACTGAAGACCCGAAAACTTAAATTAGACCATTTAATAAGTTCACCCAATTTGGAAAGTCCGAAAAACATTGCTCTGATATAAAATCATAAACTATAAGAGATAGTTGATTAAGTGTAATGACAAAAAATTTTTTAGGGTCTGGCGAAACTTCGTTACATTTGGACCGAATCTCTACGATACTTTCTAGTGTTATACCCCTTGATATTTTTGTTTTAACTTCAACTTTTTGTTTCTCAACAACGGTTAGTCATAGAATCATGTGATCTTGATGTTTGACCTTCAAAGATAGTTCAAGGTCAGAGGTCAATGTCAAGGTCAAGGATTAAGGTTGATATTGAGTACCTATTTTTTTCATATTACCGCATTTTCTTTAGTAAAAGTCATACTGATGTATAAGACGCACTTTTTTTTAAAGTATGTATATTTCGTTGTTATTTATTATTTTCTTCCTGGTTTTTTGGAAAATTGGTTGAAGATATCCTTTTGAAACTTAATGACAATGATGGACACCATGTATAGTTATGCAAAAATAGGGAACGATCAAAAATCTTTTTTCGTTCACAAATTTTCGCCCAAAGTCCGAAAAACCTTTTTATGGGATAAACCCAGAAACCACAAGAGATAGCTGAAGAAGTGTAATGACAAAAGTGTTTGTTAATTCATGACGGGTCTTTGTTACATTTTGACCGAAACTCTACGGTGGACCGTTCATGAGTTATGCCCATATAAGTTTTCTTCACATTTTTGAGTATGTTAGATAGAAACCTGGAACCTATTCCATTCATATTGGGTGATATGTGTTACATTTAAAAATGGAAACCGTAACAGATGGGTGATAAAATGTAATAGAGAAAATGTTCGTCTTGTTGAGGTCTACATTTGTAACATAGCCCTAAAATTATTGGACCGTCCGTTTAGGGCCTATAGGCCGAAAACCGACTTTTGGTATCCAATTTTGGCTTTTGTGCGTATAGCTCAAATGCCATTGAACACACAACAAGACATTCAATACGAAAAAGGTTAAGGAACACGTGACCTTCAAAAGGAGTCAAGGTCACGGTATCAGTCATAAATCTTTTTTCATGCGTAAGAATAAAAAAAATGTACATATAAAGCTTGGAATGTTGAATTTAGCGATAAATCAAGAATGAAAACATTATGACGCGACTTCCGGGAAAGACCTATCCATTGTTCTTCGAACAATTGACATACTAGTTATATATTTTTTTCTTTTCTCAGAAGTAAAAAGCGTTTACCTAGTTCTGCATATAATGTATCCGAATTATAAGTACAGCCTAGCCCAACAGTTGGGACATATTTTCACTTTTCATATTTCTGATTCTAGCCCCGTTTGGGTTCTAATTGTAGACCCTTATATCATTTATCACGTTTTACCCTTGCAATAGCAGAAACACTCCCAAAATCAAGAGAAAAGTAATAAGTTTCCACGTTGATTGATATTTATAAACCGTTTTTTTTTTCTTTTTTTTTTATTAAAGTTATGCCTTCTCTTTGAAATGGTTAAAAGAATCCATAGAGCTTTTTGTGCTTAAAATAAGAATGAGAGGGATACAAGAATTTAAACAAAACATCTTAATTGTTCTTGTTTCCATTGTGTGCTATAGACAGATTTATACTGATCGCACATTGTATGTGGGTTCCCCAAATCTCAAAAAATGTATCCAGTTTCCCTATTGCTCTGGTTTTATTTGCACTGAAATTGTCGAAATGTGCATCTTTGGAACTCAGATTTCTGCAGTTTGTGTTTAATTTTATGATAAAAAAATATCATTATGCAATATGCCACTTTTCTTGCTATCTTCTCAAATCAAATGTAAAGTCCAAGTTGTTTGCAGTTTTCAATTGGTTGCCAAGAGCTCAAACTCGTTCCCTCTGGGTTGAAAGCCTTAAACCATGCCTGCTAACATATAAAGCGTGTAAATTTAACATACATAATCTACCGTTATCAATCTTGTGTCAAACAAGTGTGTAATTTAATGTGAAATTTTCTTTGTTATTACTTGCAGACAGTATTCAACTAGTTCTACCTAAAATGTTCAGAAATCGACGCACAGCAAGGGCCTACTGCGAGGAGGCACTTCAGTTATTCAGATCTCTGGTTCTAACCCCGTCTGGGGTTTAATTTTAGACCTATATATATAATTTATATTCTGCTGAAGTGAAATATCCAGGAAAATCCTACAATTTGATTGGTTATCTTGACAGGGGATACAAGACCGTATCCCCGTGGTAGCAAAAATTGCAATTTTTAAACGCTTTTAATAGAAATAATATAGCACTTCTAGCAGAATGTAAAATTTATTCGTGCTTCACATATAAAACACAGACAGGGAATATGAACCAATATGCCTTGTGAAGACTCCCGAATAACATATAATAATTATTTATTTTCTTACGACTTCCCAAGCAAGATTCAATCAAACAGTCTTTGAATACAATCTACTGTTCATCTTTTATCAATTATAATCACGATACAGAACATTAACAAATATTCGCCAATCTACATGTTTGCTCACATATCCAAAGGGTGTATTTCAGAACAGGTTTTAAAATGTTTTTTATTCAAGTTGCACTGAAAATTTGGCCTTATATATATAATTTAAAATGTAGTCTTGTATGGAATTCAAATTGTAATGATCAAATTCCCCAGTGGTAAGGATATTTCGATAATAAAACACTCCAAAACGCTTAACTCACTTGGTATTTTACTTCAAACGTATAAAGTTAATTTCTCGTGCATGTATAACCAGATTTACATGCTCAAATTTGGAAAAATATTGTAAGTCTACCAAGCTGATTGCTTGTTCCAGACGTTGTTAACATATATATTACCTGGATTGATTGAATAAGTGAACTATTGTCATTTTCTAGACGTGTACATGTTCCAGACCATACGCGTATTTGGACCGTACGCGTACGGTCCGGACCATATGAATATTTTTTCGAAATACCCATACGGTCGGACCGTACGCATATGGTCCAACTGTACGCTTACGGTCTGGCTATTTCAAAGTCTTGCGTGTTCTTGGATACTATATCAATAATAAATATACAAGTATACTATGAAATAAGCTCTTATGTTTAGAAACAAATAAGATTTTCTTTAAAAATCGTTATTTTAAAGAAAATATAAGAGAAAAATAAGAATTTACTTTACTGTAATTATGTTTTGGAGATGCGTTTATAAAATTGACTTATTGATTGAAAGTTATTTGAGATAAAATAATAAAAAAAATAGTGCTTCGTAAACAATAAATGGAAAGTTAATTGAAATAAAATATATGGACTTCTTGTGTGAAAATCTTGAGAAAAAAATCATTAAAACCACCTATAGGAATGATAACATGTTTCCCAATTACCCCAAAGAGGGTGCAAATCCCAAAATTTCGTCAAGTAACTGCTGAATAAATATAACAGCGGAAATTACAGTATTCCAAAAAGGAATACCCCCTGTCCACGAACAAAACTTCTCAATGTAAAAATTAAGTTTATGTATTACCTTTAAAATTTTTGTGAAAATGTGATTTTTTTTATTCAGTGCTTCTATAATTTCATTTCAGTTATATTGGAAATTTATTATTTTTATAAAGACCTAATAATTTTTAAGGTTTCCAGTGGTAGTTAGTGTAATCAGTTTTGACCATAACTTACCTCCATGTTTGAATGACGAATGTAGTGTATGTCTTTTTCTTTGTACTCATACGGTCTAAATATAAGCGTATGGTCCAGCTCGTAGCAGACTGTACACGTATACTCATACGGTCCGACCGTTCGCGTATGGTCCGACCATACGCATACGGTCGGACCATATGAGTATACGCATACGGTCCGTACCGTACGCGTACTGTCCAAATACGCTTATGGTCTGTAACATGCACACTGAAACACAATTGAATCGTTACTTTCAAATTGTTTCGATACGAACTGCAGTTACTGAAATAGCTATATGCAGTATCTAAATTTACGCTATTGTTTATTTCAAACAGGGAGGCTTGCCATGTTGTAAATTTGCTTGTCAGTCTTACATTTACCACATGAAATGCTTGTCCAGAGTTTTCATTAAGTTATTCAGGTTTGTCGGGCCTCTAAGACGATATGTGTATATACATATATAAGCATGTAAATCTGCTTTTACAGGTATTGAAAAATTAATAATATACGTCCTAAGTTAAGGACTAACTGAGAGTTTTAGGATGTGATAAAGTCAAGAACATCTTTCCAATGAGGACTTTGACCATTGCAATTTGAGTGACACGCAGAACTGCATTTTAGTTTTACTATTACAGATAAGACCTCATCTGTAATGAGGTATTGTCTATATTAAGTAATCAAATCGTTGTAATCTGACAAATTTAGACGTTAATTCTTGGAAAGTCATTTACTTAGTTTCGGTTTACATTTGTTAAGGATGTATGTTTTGTTTTGCGTTCTTGATCTGTTGTGCCCTCTGTGCAATGGTATAACGGAAATAACTTATGTTTCCGTGGCCATAGGATTTCAAATGTGCACGGGATTTTGCGTGTTTAAGGATTGCTTGTATATGAATCAATTTGATGACGATAAACTGTCATCGTCTGCCGCAAAGACATTCCGATCCAAGATACCTGCCAGAAAAAAACAAAGCACGTATATTCCTGTTAAATTTGGACAAATAATGCCTGACCAGCGCAGATAGCTTACAAAAAGTAGGAAAACCAATAACCTAAATGCTGAAATTCCGTAATAAGTAAAGCCAAAAATCATCTTAGGACAGAACTTTGCCTGAAGTAGATCACTGCAGCCCTGAGAGCTTTCAAACTTTAGATACACAGCAAATTTTGAAATAAATTTTGGGAACATAGATTAATTTTTTACCTTGTACGAAATATGCTATCAAAATACTTTTAATTGTTATCAGAGTTATGTTAATGATTATCCTGATATGTACCAGTCCTTTTGACATTGCATCTGCCAGTGCTGTAAGGACACCAGTTGGCCAATAGGTCTTGTTTTTATACAATGTTTATGAAAAACCATTTCAATTTCAAAAAGCAACTGAAGTGAGTGCAGTTGTGTTATGCAAAAGTGCAATGAAGAACTGCAGCGTCTCAAGTCCTTGTTTATAGTCCGAAAGTTTGTGGAGGCGTATTGTTTTTATTTTGTCTTTGGTTCACTCTCTTGCCGTTTTTGCCATGTCTTTGGACTTTGATTTTTGTAATCATCACTTCCCTTGTTCCTTCGGTATTCTACTAACTTTGTTTTAAACTACTGTCAAACCATAATAAATGTAAAATAACTATTACAGCATGATCATATCCTGTATCGCCATTTTAGAATATGTGCCTCTTGCATGGTGCTAGTTGGCATATATTCAGGTGGTAAGGGGAATTTTTTGCAAATCAATGGTAACAACAATGCTTATGGCAAATAAAAAATCTCTCTAAAAGAAAACTATATATCATTTTCTATGTTATTTTTAAAGACTTAAAAGCTTATTAAATGATACAAGAGGCTTATAAATTATTTTTGCAAAAATCAATAATTTTTCAACATTTTAAAGTTAGCACACATTAAAGACCAAAGAAAGGGTTTGCTGTTACAGTAATACCATTTTACCTAAACTGACAAAATGCGTATATGCAGAATCTAAATATCAGTTACTTCAGTATTTAGTCATTTACACCAATTCTTCATTACTTAATAGTGGTTTGATATATTGCTGTTTTGTTTGCCCTGAAGTGCTAAAACAAATATTTCAATAGTTTTCTTCCTTTGTTTTAAGATAGGGATGCTTTTCCCAAAAATATGAACTCCTATGAACTCTTAAATCAATATTTTAATTGTTAGCATTGGATAAATTAAGCACCTCTTTGGTGGAAATAAAATCAACATTAGTTAACCAAATTTTTGTCAAGATACACTATTACGAGAAGATAACGTTTTTTCACGAAAATCTTAATTTTTGAATGTTATATAAAATCTATTTTTTTTTTCATGACAAGGCAATTGATGGCAAATTTAATCAAGTGATAATCGTATCGGTTCCTTTTGTTAATGCTAAGTAAATTTTATTAAATGAATCATTACGTATTCAAAAATATGCAAAAAACGTGTTATAGGGACATATTTTAGGTTGCTTCAGATGTATGTTCATATATTTTGAGAGTTATAGCGTATTCATTCTTTTAGCCGAGTTGCAACGTCAAACATTGGTTTACGGATGATAACTTAAAAAGTTTACATTGAATTGAAATGAAACTTGGGTTCGTTGTTGGATGCCAAGAGCGGAGGAACCCTATTTATTTTGGAGGTCAAAGGTCAAGGTCACAGGTACCGAAAATAGACTGAAAATATCAGAAAAATTTGGTTTCCGGCTGATAACTCAAAAAGCTTACACCTAATTGCCATGAAACTTGTTGAATACCAGGAGGAAAGGCACCTTATTAATTTTGGAGAAGGTGGGTCAAAGATCAAGGTCACAGTGACCGAAAGTAGACAAAAAATTTGGTTATCGGATGATAACTCAAAAAGTTTGCAACCAATTGAAATGGAACTTGGATATGTTTTTGCTTACCAGTAGGGGAGCAACCCTATAAATTTTGGAGAAAATTGATCAAGGTCACGTCATGGGGACCAAAAATAGATTAAAAATTTCAGAAAAATTTGGTTTCCGGATGATAACTCAAAAAGTGTACATCAAATTGCAATGAAACTTGGACCGTTTGTTGGATACAAAGAGGAAAATAACCCTATAAATTTTTGGGAAAATAGGTAAAAAAAATTGGTTTCCAGATGATAACTCAAAAAGTTCACAACCAATTGCAACGATACTTGCTTATATTGTTGGGTGCAAGTAGTAAAAGAACCTAAATGATTTTTGAAAAAGTAGGTCAAAGGTCAAGGTCAAAGTGACCAAAAATAATTTGAAAATTTCAGAAAAATTTGGTTTCTGAACAATAACTCAAAAAGTTTTAATCCAATTGAAATGCAGGATATATTGTTGGATATTAGTAGGGAAAGAACTCTTATGATTTTAGATAAAGTAGGCCAAAGGTCAAGGTCACAGTGAACGAAAATAGATTTATATATTGAAATGTCAAGACATGAAACTAGAAAATATACCTGTTTGAATTCTTAGAATGTTGGATATTAGGTAGGACAGATAATAGATAGACAATTTCACAGATTTATGGGTCTCCACATTAACTTGGTCACATTATATTTGAAGTTGCAACTCGGCTTGTGCAGCCTGATGCCATTTAGATTTTTTAATTTGTACTACATGTACTTAAATTTCACTTCTTTCGGCCTGTATGTATATCGAACAAATAGTTATGCAGTCCATGCGTTTATTTTGCCCTATTTATACATTGTACTTTTTGCCTTGCAAATTTATGTAACAAATATGTTGATATGCCAAAGGTTTCGTAAATGTTTGTAGCGTGTTACTTTAAAATGAGGGGATGCCGGGCAAATAATAGAAGTCCTTTTTAGATTTGTTTGTCCAGTGTAGTTTGTTGATTTTACCTGGCAGCCATTTGCTTCAATGCATGGTTTAAGCGTTGTCGATATCTCACAAAACTTTCAGCTCTTCAGTTTTGAATTAACAGAAAGGTGTGAACGTTTGCTCTCTGTTGAATGTATCACTGTTCCTTTGCTTAAGACTTTATCTTGTACATGTAGGGGTTTTGTGTCATACATCTTTACACCATATCTCTTCTTTATATTATACGGATATGAATATTATCATCTCACATATTCGCGTGAAAGTATATTTCAGGTTAATATATATTTCTTTACAGGAATCGTAAGAAGAATGAAAATAATAGTACATAGCTCAAGTTCATTCCTTATCTATGTCAATGGCATATAATTTGTATAAATACGACTCGATTTGGAGCCTCATTTAAGTTAACAACACATTCAATGCAATAAGATGCGCATTTTCTGAAAAAATGCACCTTATCGAGCCTCATCTGCACAACTTAAATGCCATGAACATAAACATGGTAATCATTGCGTCGCACTTTGGCACATGTGATAACAATAAAAAAAAAACAATTAAAGCAATTTAAAAGTCAGAATGACAGAGATTTCTCCCGCCAGTACCCTAGATCTACCGCTAAAAGCAAAAACAAGAGGCAGTCATCTAGAAATTGTACGTCAAACTGACCATTCTGATTGACAAAATATCATCGATGTTCTGCACGTAGTATCCAAGATCAAGAACTTCATCGAGATGAAGAACAACAATAAAAGCGTTAATCCGATGCTTAGTATTACCATATATTTGTAGAGACTTTGTTTCATTTGCATTTACTCTATATCCCTTCATTGTTAACTTGCCGCAAGACTTTACATGAGTCATTCGGGCGGTAAATGTAATTTAGACTGACCCAATCACTATTTGAAGATGCAGACTCATCTACTGACCAAATATCATTGATGTACTACATTTATTATCTTAGATCTAGACTTTTAAGCAAAAAAATAACTAGTCATTCACGATGAAACTGTAGGTCAGACATGCCAAATTGTAAGTAAAATCAGTGTCTCTCAACTAGATACATCCACTGACCAAAAATCATTTTGATGTTCGTAGTATCTTTTATGTGAAACAAAAATCAAAACTTAACAAGAGTCAGTCAAGGAAAACATGTAGGTCAAAATAATCCTATTGTACTCCTTGAAGATGTGTTGTTTACTGACAAAATATCACTGACATACTCCATATACATTTTTGTAGATTTGGTCTTTAATGCAACACTTAACTGAACAAAAGGAGGGACGGACGGACGAAATGCTTTATCCCCTAGCCAACTTCGCTAGAAGTGGGAAAAATTGCTAGTGATTAACAAAAATGACACATTTCAACCAATGATAAGATTTTTTTTAATGCGTTCGGAGGAACTTTTCGAAATGATAATTTAACTAATGAATACTTTCCAATTCGCTGACGATTTATGTGTTTTTGGTTATCTTGATATTACTGCAATGTAGACTTGAATCAATACCAGTTTAAATGCACTTTTATGGAGCTCGAGTCTTTCTAGATAGCAAGTGACCAATCGTCCGTCCTATATTGGATCGATTGCATAAAGTTATTATCTAATCATCAAATGATTCATTTAGACGAACTTTGGACAGTGATAGCAACGTGCAACATTCTCATAGGATAAAAGTACACCATTGTAACAACAAACTGACTGAACCAAAACTAATCGCGACCCACCTAAAGTACAGCACACTGATGTTATTGTAAATTTTGGTAATGCATATGTCAAGTTTCGACAGCTTATGTCTCATTAGTGCATATAAAAATCAAATGACTGATAGAAACTCAATATATATATTTCAAAACTTTTTCTCCAGAATCTCAAATAAATTCTATGATTTTATTAGAGCTAAGACCGAAAAAGCTTCTTCCTCACCTCACGAGTACATTTTTGCTAGGCAAATGCAAATGCAACTAACACGTAACCTGGCTATTACGTTTCCAATACTATTTTATTATGGACACCAAAGGAGTCTGGAAAATCATAAAATCTAATTCCGATTTTATTTTATTTTAAACTACCGGAGTTGACATGCTCAACACGGCGTGTGTCTTATAAGAAGCAGGAGAGGCTTACTCTACCGGTGCACCTGATCCCACCCTTGGTTTTTATTGGGTCCGTGTTGTTCATTTTTGTATATGTGCGTGTCTTCATTTTCTTTTCTGTGCCGTGCTCATGTTATGTCTTCGTTTCTTCGTTTTTCCGACGTTGCCATTGTCCTTGGATTGTTCTTTTCAGACTGACGGTTCGGTTCTCACTTACCTTATTGACAGACTAATTTAGGTGTTTACTGTTATCCTTTGTAATTTACAGAAACCATATTTTTATTTGACAGCTTGGATACTTCTTTCAGATTTACTTACAGGAGATGTTTATTCTACCGGTACACCTGATCGCATCCATGCTTTTTTCATTTGTTTTTGGGTCAGTGTTGCATGAATTTTCATTGCAAAGTTGGGGGGGGGGGGTATTTTTATCGTGCTTGTGTTTTGTGTTTCAGTTGTCGCTGCCTATGGGTTTGCACTTGTTTATGGTTCGGTTTATTATGTACTTTACTTCATATCCCTTCATTGTTAATTTCCGTTTGATGGACAAGTTGCGTTATAGAGAGGAGCATAACTCCCTAAATTACATACTGTGCCTAAATAATTGTTTCCATGCCATTGTGGACCTTCCTGTAAAACGTTTATTCTTAAAATAACGGAATTGATTTAAAGAATCGTTTGCCCGTGTATTTTTCTCCATTTTTATAATTCACCACACCCGCCCTGTTTTTCCTAACCTTTATAATCATTCCGAACCTTTTACCAAAACCAAATGAGCTGGTTTCATAAATGGACGATTAACCACGAATGATACCCTATTAAATATTACCCCGTGAACGATGTACCATACACGATATAAATGATTAAACATACAACATATTCAATTAATTGTTGAATAACGAACGATTGATTCAAGAGCAATGCACTTTACACCAGGATGTTACACTTCGTTTTTGCTGTAGTAAGAAGATTAATATATTCGGTTTTCAAAGAATCATTCCAGGTTTAAAGTAAGCTAGTGTACCTTCTACTGTTGTGACAAGTTGTCTGGTTCTAGATGTTAAAATATACAAGCAGATGTGGATTCATTGGGTATAATATACCCAAAGTTTGGATAAGTATAGTTTTTGCTAAAAGCACGAAATGATTTCGCCTGACTTATCCCTTAAAATCTCATTAAGAATATTGTAATTTAAAGCTCCTCTTTCGTGATGTAAGGCTGTTCAAGTTTCCAAACATGGAAGATAACATTTTGGAATTGAAGGAGAATAAAAGGCATCAAGTAAATGAGTCTTTGCCACTATTTCCGCAGTACCTCAAACTCCTCGAAAGGTAAGGATTCAGCAAAAGCTTTTAAATTTTTTAATCATATTTAGACGTTAAACTTGTAGTTTTCTTAAGTCGGATTTTCGAAATGAACTGGAGTCTAGTTCTAAAAGTATCGCTTTGCTTCAATCATTAAGTTAAGAAGTGAAGGAAATAGAATTCCTTTTTTAGGAAAAGATCATGACTGTTTCAATTAAAATTTTGATTATCAGCGATTCTTCTTACATCAAATTAAGAAATGAAAGAAATATAATTTCCTTCTAAGAAAAATGGCTGTTTTAATTTAAAAAAAATAAGTCAACTGAAAACTCAGCAATGTTTCTAACATCACGTTAAGAAGTGATGAAAAAAGAATGTCTTTCTAAGGAAAAGATCATGACTGCTATGAGTAAAATTTCCAAGTCAACTGAAACTAATGATGGTGCCGATTATTACTGAACGCATTTTCAAAATGTAAATGGTGAATATGTTCGTCCATTATCAATAGCGCCCTTCCATGGGAGCTTCGCACGGTGTGAGCCAGGGTCTTACAAAAATGTTGAATCTCTGCCACATCTGCTAAGGAGGGGCCTGACCAATATTTTTTTGAAAAGGGGGGGGGGGGGGGGGGGCGGAACCCATTTTTTTTAAAACCCCTAGGAATTTTAAATATTTTCCGACCTAAGGGGGGCGGGCCGTCCCACCCCCCTAAATCCGCCACTGTACATGGACTGGTATCAATCAAACAAGTTTGGTCCATTTTTAAAAGAATTAAAAAATCAGCTGACTTTGCAAACTATCTTCAAGAGCTAACAATATATGTACAACATAATGGATACAGCTTCTATACATTCTGTGAATGGTGTCATTCAACCAAAAGTTTTTATGCTTCATTCTATTGGATTCACTTGATATCTTATTTACGTTAACATGGTACTTAAAGAAAATGTATATGCAATTGATATGTGCATAACCTATTATTAGGATATGAGGATCATTGTGAACCATAATAAATTGTGTTTGTAAAGGCCGAAATCTCAAGAATTCAAGATCATTTTGTTTCTAAGAAAAGAAATTACCCCGGAAAATATAAACTCTTTAAAGCAGTGATAACTCTAAGCATGTAAGTTCTAAGTTCGGCCAGATATTTACCATGGTCCGAATTGAAAAAATCTTAGATCACATGAAGCTGTTGTAGACTGTAGCAAGACAATATTTACCGAAAAGGTGGAAAAGTTTTCATCTTTAAAACTGGTTATTTAAGTTGTCCAGTTAATTTGCTAAAGAAACATTAATTGTTAGCCAATATTGAGTCCGGTAGTTTCAACTTCTTTTTTCATCCATTTTCCTTCGGTTGTTCAACAAGTACATAGACAATTCGTCTAGGACAGCATTATTGCTCTACAGCTAGAGATATACAACTTATTGCTTTAAAAAGAAACCGGCTTGAACACAAAACTCTTAAGACTGCATAAACTTCATTCAGGGCCGAGGTTGCGATAGCCGCCACTTCTGCTCAAGTTGAAGAAATTTATTTTAAAAACATATTTGTTTGAAAATGGAAAAAAATCTTAGGAAGGATACTTTTAAGAAAAACATTGTCCAAAGATTAATTGTAACTAAGAAATATGGTAATCAAAATCTGTTATAATTTGTAGAGTCTTTGTTTTACTTGCACCTTCTGGCGAGCTATTCTTGTAAAATTGCTATATTAATTATGTCTTTACAGGAACATAAACTTAACTTTAAATGATAAAGAATTTGCGAAGTATTGAATTAGAACATAACACGTGTTGTGTTCCCTGTTGTGCAAATTACGCAATTATAATACATACTACAGGTAAATTTAAGTATTTATAATATAAAGTCATTAAGTGTAATCTGATACTTTGTCTGCTTATGATATGGTCAAATTTCTCGAAGACATCCTTAATATATGTATTTGTTAAGAAATAATTTATGAAGCCTATCGCATATTTTACTATGAACAAAATATTGTTTCCGCTTTTATTTTAACCCGTGCGGCAGCGGATTTAATGTTCGACTGTTGTAATATATCATTCACAGCGGCTTCCATAAATTATTTCGATTCTAATCAGAAAAAATACTTTCTTTTGTTTTTCAACTGTCCTATACAGACAACAGCAATGCGGGATCATTTGTGTAGTTTTCTTGACGTTTTGTGCATTTTCTTCGACGTTCTTGTGAGACAATCAACTATTGTATCGCTAAATAGCACTGTGACGTCAGTCCTGGTATATCGTAGATTTTACCACGGGGTTGTCCCTAAAGCTAAAGAAGCAGACCATATTAGAATCAAATGATTGCGGTACAAATTCTGAACGGACGTCGTAATGCTTTATCCAATACGTAAATACCATTTTAATCATTTATCGGCAAACAATGAAGAATTTTTTATGTTTAGCCCATAAAAAAGATGAATAAATACAGTCAATTTTTTCCGAACACGATAACATTTTATCGATGTCATGGATGTGATAAGATTTAATGCATGAAAGTTCAGTAATTGAGCATGGATTTTAAAAGACATGTCTGTTTTGTTTATCTTACCCACATCTCCAGATCATTTATATTTGTTATCTTACTTGCCGTTGGTAAATTAATGAAAAAAATGCGAAGAAAATGCGGATGGACGGACGAACTTATAGGAGTGAAACAGTTTATACCCTACTAGCAGGGTATGATAAAGGAGGGGAACACATTTTCGATCTGGGTCACATACTATCTAGGGTGGTAGCTGTTATATAATATCGAATTTTCTCGTTTACCGGTTGACCTTCCTATGCAACCCAACGTTAACCTATTGAATATCAAATATCATTTGACACAATTTGAACAAATCAGCTTATAGATATTTCAATGAGTTTATAATATTTTTATTATATATAAAATAAATAGAGTATGTAGTATTTTGCCATCATGAATGATAAAACTAAAATATCAATCTAGACGACACAATGCAATCATCACCATTAGTTTTATTGCTGTTCTCTATCTTCTCTATCATCAAATGTCTTACAGTACATAATTTTAATAGGCTCTGTAAGTCTCGTCATGTGACCTTCAAGAAAATTCGTGAAACGTTGTTACCGGGTACATTTTGACTATATAGTACTATGAGAAATTGTTGCATTTCTGATTCACAGCTCAAATTAAGAATGGGATTCGCTTTTTCTGTGCCAGAATGTTTTATCCTTCAAGAATTATACACTTTATAGCCTTAACCTAGATTGAAATAAAAAACCATTGAGTATTTTATTAGTAACGTCAACAAAGTTTGTCCCGGAAGGGAGAAAGTAGGATGACAGGTTTAGTGCCTTACATATTAGAATTCCGGACTTTGAAAGTGAAAGTTCAACTAGACTTACAGACCCTTTTACTTATTACTGAAGAAATTCAATGACAAACACACTTACCAAAAAAACAAAAACAAAAACAAACAAAACAAAAAAGCTTTAATGCGAAAATCTGTAGGACTGTGGTACATGTATATTTACTCTGTAGTTGGTTCAAACTAGTCAACCCGATGCATTACTCCTGCAATATTTCATAGAAGGTAGGTTGCTGAAAGATCTTGAGAGCCTGCGGTTGAGTGTTGATGCTTATGATCTCTTAGCCACCTTCGCGGTAAGTCTCCAATTATGTCGTAAGAACATCGCAGGAAAATATGGATGCATTTACTAACCTTCACATTACAGAATTCTACATTGAAAGGTTGGTGCGTATATTTCTCTAAAGATTATAAACATATTTGATAATTAATTGATTCCTGAGGGTTTAACACCGAATGGGTATAATTTCAACAATATTAAGTAAGAGAAAAAATTAAATCAAACAAAGCAGTACATAGAAAAAGAAAAGAAGTAGAAACGGCCAGAATAATGGCTAGCGCTATTGGTTGAGTCCTTCTGGCACTCAAAAGTTCCCAGATAATTAAATCAATTTGCAATATTGAAGTGATAATATACTTATTCATTGTAAGCTTGAACAGGGCGAAAAGGTATTATGTATGTGTACATGCATACAATTAATTAAAAAATTCAGAGCTCACCAGCTGATGCTTTCATTAACTTTAAATGATTGATTGAATTCAAAATTCAAAAATTGAAACTTGATAAAAGTATTTTCATGTTTCCTTTTTTAAATTTTTTTCAGCTATAAAAAATAACTACATACAACATTCTGAAAGGAATTTAAGAAATGATAATACATATACATTTTATTATCAAAATGAGTAGAACCGTGCCTGTTGGCAAAAAATACAGATTGAATTGAATTAAATATTAATGTTTAAATATGTTACTTATCTATAGTTTAAGATATATGGCTACATGTAATGCACATAAGTTCCCCATATCCCAATATATATATGTACAGATGCAATGTATTGTCGTCCGCAACAGTTTCCATGATTTATAAAGTAAACGTTTAGTTACAGATATTCCCAAACGAAACACTTGCGACTGCATTGTTCTTGAACATGTAGCAAAGATAAGAAAAAATTTTGCAACCTTCCTTAAGCAAGTAAAACGTATTAACTTTCTTGTGAAGGTGTTGCAAAATGAAACAAAGTTCCACGACCTGGCTGGGTTTTCCGCAATGTCGCCGAATTTTGTTTTTTTTTTTTGTTTTCGTGTATATGTTTTTTCATACGGACCTGTGGCAATAAAATTGCAATGTTCGCAAGAAGTTCGAAGCAAGTCACAAAAACCTGCTCTTACGAATTTATTATCCCTGTATGTCATGTGGATGTCTACAGCTAGCTTGCAGCAAATCTTTCATTTATGTAGATATTTTTTTTTATAAAATGGGAGGTGTTAAAGTCAGAAATTCTCTCCAATTTTCTTATCTTTGATGCGCACGCATAAGTTCAGATGAAAAAACAAGAGTATTTATAGCACTTTACTGTAGTAAGATGTCAGTTTGACTGCTGAAATGGCTACGACTGCGTTGGTTGTTTGTATTTGTAAGTATATATATTTGTAGCATTATCATTACTTTTGAAGACAAACGGTTTCCTTCATTGTTTCTGACAGCATCGGTAATTATTGCTGCAGATTGGTGCTTTTATTTCCGCTTAATCAGCACAATTGTAGATTGTATGTACCATTCTTTGATTATTCTATATTCAGGATTAATATATTTTTCGTAAAAAATGTAAGAAATATCTATTAGACCAAAAAGAAATTGTTAAAATAATCAATTTTACAAAGTGAAATGACTTCTCATTGAAAGTGTAAATAGAGCCTTAATATGGCTTTTTTTATTTACACTATATCAATAATAATTTACATGCATTTAAAACCAACATTTTCACACATTTGTTGAATCATTTTTTTTCCTTGAATTAAATTTAATACATAAATCTTGATTATTATGATCAGATGAATAGTTTTCATGTTGAAAAAAAAAATTCATAACAAGATAAAAAAAAAATCTGTATTTTCAGAGCATCCCACGCAGTCGGTACTATGCTCGCTTTTTAACCTTTGAACTTTATGATGCTGAAACCTTGGTAACAGAGTCCCATGACCAAAATTCTTCACTATGATTGGATAAAAACGTCTTCCGGTATAACAAATTGAGGTTCCTAAAAGGGGTGATGTCGTACGATGTAAGTTGAATAAAAAGTTGCATTAATTCTTCGACTGTCGAGAAATAATTTTGTAAATGTGCGATGTACGAGGAATAATAACAACATAATTAGAAAAGTGTACTTTCATTTATCGATAATAGAGCATGCTATCAAACTACATTCATCACTTTCTCACCGATTGTCAGGTAATGTGGGTCACTTGAAGCGACTAAAAAATAAAAGATAGTAGTATATAGGAGGTTTTCGGTTAGCATTTGAGGAGGTGGAGCCGGATATGACGTCACCGGAAGTCACGTGAAGGGAAGCGGAAGTCACGTGACCGGAACACGAAGTGTTTTTACTGCGCATGCGCAAGAAAAAGTGGGGACTCCCTTAAAATCTATTTATAGAACGGGAAAACCACCTACATACTACTTGGAGTAACCCTTAATTTTTGAGTATTGTTTTTCGTATTTTCTTGCCTTTGTGATATCTAACTAGGGGTAATCGGGGTCGCTGAATCGATTGGTGTAGGTTACAAAGCCCTAACCCTGAGTGTGAACGAGATATCGGCCCTAAACGGCCCTAATTCGGCCCTGATACTTAATACTTGTACTTTTGGCATATGATAGATGAATTCGATGTATTTTGATACTTCTAAAGCGATTAGTCAAGGTAGTTAATGGCTTAAACGTAGTTGTGTGAAGTTATCGGCCTTAATCAAAACTGTTAATAATAGGTTCATATGATATATGGATTCGGGGTACCTTTAGACTTCTTAAGCGATTTGTGTAGATATTACAGTGCTTTCGTGTACTGTTATGAAGCTATCGGCCTTTACAAATCTAAGATCGGCCTAAGTCGGCCCTATTCGGACCTAGATCGGTCTTTATCAATACTATTGATAATTTAGTCATATGATATATGGATTCGGGGTACATTTATAGTTCTAAAGCGATTAGGCAAGGTAGTTAAGGGCTAGAACGTACTGTTGTAGAGATATCGGTCCTTAGAAATCAAAGATCTGCCCTAAGTCGGCCTTAGATCGGCCCTAGATTGGTCTTAATCCGAACTATTGTCACTATATAGACATATGAAATATGAAATCGGGATACCTTCATACTTCTAAATCTATTGGTCACATTATCATCTTGATATCTGTTACCTTTAACAAGTCTCGTTCAGTACGAAATTTCACGTTATTTCATTTCATCTTTATGTTTTCGACGTACAAGTTCGTATTTTGTTTCATTTATTTTAAGTTTTATTGTATTTCTGGTCAATTTTAATTTCAGATCGTATTTTTGACGAATGTATCGAATTTTTGTTGTCTTTATTGGCCTTTTTACGGATTTCTGCTGCTGCTGCTGGTAAGGGGTTTGGTCTGTCTGCTGCTGCTGCTGCTTGTCCATTCTTTGGTTTACCTGCTGCTGCTGCTGCCACCACCACCACCACCACCACAACCAATGTACACTGCCACCACCACCACCAATGTACACTGCCACCACCACCACCACCACCATATCCTATCATCCCACCACCACCACCACCCCTGATACCTTTAAATCACCACCACCACCACCAGCCAGATACCTTTAAACCACCACCACCACCATAGACTATGATCCCTCCACCACCACCACCCAGAAACTTAAATTCACCATCACCACCGACTGGATACCTTTCAATCACCATTTTTATCATTACAATACTATATTTTCCTTTTTTACTAACACAATATCATGACATCACCATGGTTACTAAGTAGATACTTTAAACTAATGTATCACTTAATGCTGATCTTATATCATTTATGCTGTTTTTTATTGTTCATATTGTCTTCAATATCGATTTGTTTACATATTTAGATGTGATTGTCTCATTCTTTACAATTTTTTAATGTTATAATCCAGTTTTGTTTCCATTAATGTCAATAAGTTTTCATGTTTGCTGTATTTGTGTTCATATATCACGTGTAACAATGCATTTTCAATAAATTTATCACATTCATTTCATAAATCGTTGTATTTTTGTTCATTGTTAACGTTATGTGTCGTGTTTTTGCATTAACATTCGTGTCAATGTGCATATGTTTACATACTTGGTTGCATTTGTTTATCGTTTCATATTGTCTTTAGCGTAAAGTGCAGATTTGTTTTCATATTTTCTTGTAATCATGTTCATATTTTACATTTCATTTTGCGTTTTCATGTAACGGTTCATATCAATGTAATTAAATTGTCATGTATTGTTGTATTTGTTTTCATAATTTCTTGTATCTGTGGTCACATTTAACGTTTTATGTTAAGTTTTCATGTAACAGTTCACTTTTGGTTTCATACTTTGCTGTGTTTGTGTTCATATTTAACATATCATATTATGTTTTCATGGAACAGTTCATATCGATGTCATTATGTTATCATGTTTTATTGTGTTTGTATTCATATTTTACATTTCATATTGTGTTTTGGTGTGCAAGTTTGCATTTGTTGTCATTTATTGTTGTGTTTGTGTTCATACTTAACGTTATGCTTCGTGTTTTGGTATAAACATTCATGTCAATGTTTGCATGTTTACATATCTTATGTCGTTTAATGTTCATATTTGGACATTTCTGCTAGTATTTGGTGTTCTCATCAGAGTGTTTTCATACTTCATGTTCATGATTTAACATTAATGCTAGTATTTTTGTTCATATCTCATGTTACATGTTGCGTTTTGATGTTCAAGTTCTTATGAATGTGGTTAATCTATAATGTTTTGTATCATTTGATCTTGATATTTTAAGTTTCGTCTTTTGTTTTTGTGTAAATATTCATATCAATGACTATATGTTGTCATAATGTCTGTCAATTAATTGGAGATTTCAAGTTATATTTCAGTTTTATCACTAAAGTTCATATGAATGTCGTTTAATTTTGATATTTCAATGTTTCTGACTATATTTTTGTTCTTATCAGTGTTAATGTTCATATGTTTTATATCACTTTATAGTCAGACTTAACGCTATGTGTATGATTTGGTGTTCACATCAGTGTGTGAACATATCTTGCGTTAGTTTATGTTGATGTTTTAAATGTTTCTGTTCGTATTTGGTGATTACATTTAATGTTGCACCATTTAATGTTGGTCTTTTAACATTTATGCTTGTATTTGCTGTTCACATTCACAGGTTTTAATAGTTTGTATAACTTTATGTTGATCTTTTAACATCGATGCATGTATTTGTTGTTCATTTTGTCGTCAGTATCTATTTGTTTTCATAGTTTGTGTTTCATATCATTCTTTCAGATATTGTTTACTCATAGTCATAGTTAACGTTTCGATATGTGTTTTGATCTCAATATTATGTTCATATTTTACGTTTCGTAGTGTTTTTGATGTAAACATTCAGTAAGTCACCATTTTTGAAACAAAAAGTGGATTAAAAGCGTTCATAATATTGACCAATCAAATTGCAGGGATTTCAACCAACCAAAAGCCTCCAATTACAATGAATTTACCAATCAGAATTCAGGAAAAGCAACCAATTAAATCTCCCCTTACGAAAATAAACAACCAATCACAGCCATCGATACGAATGACTTGAATATATAAAGGCGCAATCGATCGGCCTCTTCAGTCTCCAGACTGCCAATCTGCTGACCTGAAGTTAAAATGTTCGCTTGTGACAAATGCCCGAAGACGTACACCGAAAAGAGGAGTTTACAACGACACGCGAAGTGCCATTCAGAGAATATTCAAAAGTTCAGCTGTACCAAGTGTGAGAAAAGGTTCAGTCGTCTCGATAATAAAACCAGACACGAAGGTTCTCATGACTACAAATTGAAGTGTGATGTCTGTGGTTGATATTTTAACGATAACTCCCACCTAAAACGTCATCGTGCTATACATGAAAGACCAGGAGCCAAACCTACAAAGCTTATGTTGATGAACACATCGAACATATTACAATCTGGAAAAGGGGATAAACCATCTACAAAGCAACCTGAAAGCGATGATAAAATACTTACCACACCGACAACCAACGAGGGTCATACCAAAGCAGACGTCCCACCTGAATATCGTGACTCTCGACATGCAGTTGTACCTAGAATGCTGACCAAGTATTCGAATCGCAGAATATACAGGAAACCTCATAGAGGATCGTTTTTGAAAACATCACTCTCCCCATTATTCTAGAGATAATATGGGAATTATTCGAACAACCGACATCAGCCTTTGGGTTAATTTTACGAGATTAACAAACAGATGAACTACGATATTTCTATGCCAGTCAAAATAATGCCAGATTTTTTAAGTGCCAATGCTAACTTCAAATACAGAGGATGTTCACCAGCTCATTGATCCTACAAAATCTCCAAAGACATCAGACACCCAATACCAAATGGACAATACATCTACTTACTAATATGAAATTTAACGTCAACGAAATAAAAGCAATAAAAAACAAATAGGACTGAAGGAGGGTAATGCGGCCTATCCTATCAGATAGCCAGTCACAAGCCTGGATAAACGCAGAGTGACCTAAGTACAATCTCACATATAAACACATTGTAATAGATCTAACATATATAGCCCCAGCAAAAGTGAAGGTTAAAAGTTAGAATTAGGGGACTAGGTAAATGAACAATACTAGTAAAGGGGTTAATAAAGAAAACGATGAAACTCAAGAATAAGTAAATTAAATAAAATAATGAAAAAAAAGATAAAAATACTTATATTAAAGATTAAATAAATCAAATAACAATAAAAATAAATAAATAATTAAAAATATAAATAAATTAGAAATTAGATAATGAAAACAATAATAAAATCAAATAAATTTATTAAAATAATGATAAAATAATATAATGAAGAATACTGAAATAACATTAAAAATGAAATAATAATAAAAAGCAAATAAAATAATAATAAAAATAATAAAAAAATAAAATGAAATAAGTAAAACACTAATAAAAGTAAAAAATAGATGATAAATAAATAAAAGAAAAAAAAAATAAAATTAATTAATAGATAATAAATAAATTAAAGAAAAAAATAAAAATAAAAGTAATAAATAGATAATAAAGAAATAATTATAAAAGTAATAATAAGATAATAAATATAGAATAAGTAATTAATTAAGAATATAAATAAATTCAATAAAAGATAATAAATAATATTTGAATAATAAATAAAAATTTAATAATAAAATAATGAAAGAAATAATATAACAAATAAATAAATATAACAAAAAATAAATTATCAATAACATAAATAAATATAATAAATATTGGTTATGATAATAAATTAATAAATATAAAGTAAATAAAAATAAATAAATAATAAACAATATATAAAAAAAGAAATAAACAGTAAATACATTAATAATAATAATTATAATAAGATTACACCGGAAGGTTTCAGTTCAATCGCCGGACGAATTTCCTTTTTGATACCTCCAGTGTCACAAAATCAAAGTAAAAACCTAAATGACACTCAAATTCACCCAAAACAGAAGAAATATCGTGGAATAAAGTTAGTAATTATTTCTTAAATATAAATGAACCCAAAATATTTTAAAAGTGGGTACCTAAGATAACCCAATAGCAATATATGTATACATGATAAAATACAAAAAAAAAACGTAATAAAGCAACAACAAAAAAATCTAACCAATGAACAGACCCCGATTCGTCCTCTTGAAAATAAAACGCTTTTATTTTGAATCCAAAATTCTCTCAAAAATACACAAATACTTTCGATTAGAATTAGAATATTCATTCAGGACACATCCGCGTTATGAATTTTTATTTCATTGTATAAAGAACTTTATTTGTACAAATAAACCCTAACGGGTTAAAGCAAAATATAAACAATACAATGACATATATATATACAAATTCACAAATCGTTTACAACATATAATCATGGTAACAAGGAGATTAATTATATTTAATGAAGTAAAATTGGCAAATGTGGACCTCATTTTATCGATTACTAACAATTTAAATATTTGAGGTACTTTTATAATTTTGTCAGTAATTGTGCTTTGTGTTTCGAATTTTCTAAGAATTTTAAGAGCTTAATATTTATATTACAAATTTCGCGGCTCTTTTGATAATCTATAGTTACCTGACCAAAACATATGTGTACTTTTTGTGTATCACGATCGAGCCTTCTATATCACACACACTTTAATTTTTTACCGATATAACAAATCTTAAATAGGTTTACAGTATTCATATTCTTAATAATATTTAAAGTAGGTTCGTACATGAAAGGTAAATGTGGAAAAATACAACATCTTTTATTTTTTAGTCGCTTCAAGTGACCCACATTACCTGACAATCGGTGAGAAAGTGATGAATGTAGTTTGATAGCATGCTCTATTATCGATAAATGAAAGTACACTTTTCTAATTATAGTATTGATAAAGACCGATCAAGGTCCGAATATGGGCCGGCTTAGGCCGATCTTAGATTTGTAAAGGCCGATAGCTTCATAACAGTACACGAAAGCACTGTAATATCTACACAAATCGCTTAAGAAGTCTAAAGATACCCCGAATCCATATATCATATGAACCTATTATTAATAGTTTTGATTAAGGCCGATGTAAGGCCCGAATTAGGGCCGATCTTTGATTTGTAAGGGCCGATAACTTCACACAACTACGTTTAAGCCATTAACTTAATTTTTGAGTATTGTTTGCGTATTTTCTTGACTTTGTGATATCTAACTAGGAGTAATCGGGGCCGCTGAATCGATTGGTGTAGGTTTCAAAGCCCTAACTCTGAGTGTGAACGAGATATCGGCCCTAAACGGCCCTAATTCGGCCCTGACCCTTAATACTTGTACCATTGGGTTTTCCCCGTTCTATAAATAGATTTTTAGGGAATCCCCTTTCTAACTTGCGCATGCGCAGTAAAAACACTTCGTGTTCCGGTCACGTGACTTCTGGACACGTGACTTCCGGTCTACGTCACTTCCTTTGATCCACCGCATCCACCACGTCAAATGCGACCTGAACTGTGCTCATATACTACTTGGAGTAACCCTTAATTTTGAGCATTGTTTGCGTATTTTCGTTCCTTTGTGATGTCATACTAGAGTAAATCGAGGTCGCTGAATCGATTGGTACAGGTTTCAGAGCTCTAGCTACGAGTGTGTGCGAGATGTCGGCCCTAAACGGCCCTAATTCGGCCTTAATTTGAAATCGTTCTACCATAGGCTTATCATATAGGGATTCGATGTACTTTCATACTTCTAAATCAATAAGTCAAGGTAGTGAAGTGCTAGAACGTAGTTGAATGATGATATCGGCCCTTTAAAATAAAAGATCGGCCCTAAGTCGGCCCTAGATCGGCCTTAATCTTAACTATTGATAATAGGTTCATATCATATATGAATTCGGGGTATGTTTAGGCTTTTCAATCGTTTGATCACACTGTCAAGTTGATATCTTTAACCTTTAACAAGTATCGTTCAGTACGAGATTTTACGTGATTTCATTTTATCTTTATGTGTTCGTGTTCATAATTATGTGTTTCGATGCACAAGTTCATATGAATATCGTTAAGTTGTCATATTTTGTTGTATTTGTGTTCCAATTTTACATTTCATGTTGTATTTTAGTGTCAAAGTTAAAATTAATATCGTTTAGTTGTCATATTTTTGTCACATTATCTTGATATTTAACGTTCCAGTTTCTATTTTTATGTCAAAGTTTACATTTGTTTTCATATTTATGTTCCTATTTCATGTTTTAGATCGTGTTTTCGATGCATTTATAGCAGTTTTGTTGTCTTTATCGTCTTTTTGCTGCTGCTGCTGCTGCTGCGTCATTTTTGACGTATAATTGCTGCTGCTGCAGTGCCTTATGCGAGGCATAATGGCTGCTGCTGCTTCTCGTCCAATACTGGGATCTATCTGCTGCTGCTGCTGCTGCGTCGTTCACCAGGTTGAATTGCTGCTGCTGCTGCGTCATATACGACGTATAATTGCTGCTGCTGCTGCGCCATATACTAAGAATACTTGCTGCGCTGTGGCATTTCTGTGCCAAATACGACGTATAAATGCTGCGCTGTTGTCTGAAATATTGTTCAAATCGTCATTTTCATCCATCAAATTCTCTTAAGGGGGTAGACCTGGGGTAGGAGGAGATAACTCTGTTTTTCACTTTTTTATTACTTACACAAACAAATAGAATCATTACAATAGGTATTATCAAAATTTTTAAATTGTAAAAAAATTTTCCACACAGCAAATAAATATAAATTTTGTCATGAAAACAAATACCTAACATCCAGTTATTTAAAATGAGTGCATTTTACTCTACATTTTTGCAATGCTGTCCAAAGATAATGAAAATTTGTAAAAGTCGGATTTCTTCCAAGGGAGGTAATTTATAGCACAGATTCAGCAATTTTATGGATTTTTACACACTTAATTCTAAATTAAGAAAAAATTGGACGGTAGAATTTTCTGAAATTTTAATATATCTTACATGCACTAGTTTTCTTTCTATTCTCAGTTTTTGGTGAAAATTAAACGACAGAATTTTTTACAAGAAGTGTTTAACAGTGATCAAAACAGAGCAAAAATTTCAGCCTATATTATTCAGAACACCCATGTGTTTCAGTTCATACTAGTTAAATTTACTATCATTATTCATGCTTACTTTCACACATGTCTAAACTACAGAAGTTTGCATTTGAAATAATTTTAAATCAAATAACAATTTAATTAGAGCCAATTTTATACACCACAATCAAGTCCTGAACGGACCAAATAATATAAGGAAACATGGTATCTTTGATGACCACTAGACATAAAACGGGACGGTAAAAATTGTTGAAAATTGCTGAAAGTCGACATGAACATGAGTAGTTTTAATACAGAAAATATTAGGAAAATTAAACGAGTGGAAAATTTTAGGCTTCCCCAGGTCTACCCCCTTAAATCAATATTTTTATCATTACAATACTATATTTTCCCTTTTTTACTAACACAATACCATGACATCACCATGGTTACTCAGTTAAAACTTTAAGCTAATGTATCACTTAATGTTGATCTTATATCATCTATGCATGTATACTGTTCATATTGTCTTCATTATCAATTTGTTTACATATTTTGATGTGATTGTCTCATTCTTAACAAACATTTAATGGTTTATTTTTTAGTTTTGTTTCCATTAATGTCAATAAGTTTTCGTGTTTTGTTGTAATAATGTTGATATTTCACGTTTCATCTTACGTTTTCATGTCAAGTTTGCATTTATCTTCATGAATTGTTGTAATTATGTTCATATTTTACATTTCATATTGTGTTTTTGTGTTAAAGTCTTCATAAACATCGATATGTTTGATGCATTGCGTCACATTTTCTTGTAAGTTTGTATTTTCATGTACAAATTTGCATTTCTTTTCATAATTTGTTGTAATTATGTTCATGTTTAATGTGTAATGTTGTGTTTTCATATAGAAGTTTAGATTTATTTTCCAACTTTATTGCATTTATGTTCATATTTAACATATCATATTAAGTTTTAATGGATAAGTTCACATTTGATCTCATACTTTGTTGTGTTAGTGTTCATGTTTAATGTATCTTGTTATGTTTTCATGTAACAGTTCACTTTTGGTTTCATGTATTATTGTCTTTGTGTTCATATTTTACATTTCATATTGTGTTTTGGTGTTCAAGTTTATATGTGTTGTCATTTATTGTTGTTTTTGTATTCATACTTAACGTTGTATTTCGTGCTTTGGCATAAACATTCATGTCAATGTTTGTATGTTTGTTCCATTTTTCTGTTTTCAATGTTCACTTAGTTCGTATTTGGTGTTCACATATATATGTTGTATCATTTACTATTGATCTTTTACTATTAATGCTTGAATATATTGTTCATATTGTTTGTAATATCAATTAGTTTTTATATTTTGTGTCGCTTAATGTTTAATATTTGAACATTTCTACTTGTATTTAGTGTTCACATCAGTGTGTTCTCATATGTTGTATCACTTCGTGTTCCTGTTTTAACATTACTGCATGTATTTTTGTTCACATTTTACATTGCATATTGTGTTTTGATATTCAAGTTCTCATGAATGTGGTTAATCTATAATGTTTTGCATCAAATGATCTTGATATTTTAAGTTTTGTCTTTTGTTTTTGTGTAAATATTCATATCAATGACTATATGTTGTCATAATGTTTGTCAATTCATTAGAGATTTCAAGTTATGTTTCAGTTTTATCATTAAAGTTCATATGAATGTCGTTTAATTTTGATATTTAAATGTTTCTGATTACTTTTTTTGTTCATATCAGTGTTCATATCATATGTTTACATGTTTTATATCACTTTGTAGTCATACTTAACGTTAATTGTATGATTTGGTGTTAATATTCGTATCAATGTAAATATGTTTACATATCTTGCGTCAGTTTATGTTGATGTGTCAATGTTTCTGTTCGTATTTGGTGTTTACATTCATATGTTGTACCATTTAATGTTGGTCTTTTAACATTTATGTTTGTATTTTGTGTTCACATTCATAGGTTTTAATAGTTTGTATTACTTTATGTTGATATATAAACGTTTCTGTTAATTATTGTTGTTCACATCAGTGTGTTTTCATATGTTGTTACAATTCAAGTAATCTTTTATCATTTATGCTTTTATATTTGGTTCATTCTGCTTCCAGTGCCAATTTGTTTTCATAGTTTGTGTCACTTCATATTGATGTTTAGACGTCTTTATTTGTATTTGTTGTTCATAGTGTTTCAATGTCTATTTGTATTCATAGTTAATGTCAGTTGATAGTCATAGCTGACGTTATGCTTCCGCTTTTAGTATTTCATTTCACATTAGTTTTCATATTATCTTCAGTATCAATTTGCTTTCATAGTATCATTTAACGTTTCGTCTTCTACTTTTTATCATTCATAACTAAATATGTTTATATGTTATGTGTTCATAGTTTTGGTCAATTTATTGTCTAAGCTGACGTTATGTTTTAATTTTTTGGTTCACATCAGTGTTAATATCCATATGTTTACATGTTTTAATATCACTTTATAGTTAACTGTATGCTTATAATTTGGTGTTCACATTCGTGTTCATGTTCATATGTTTACATGTTCTGTGTCAATTCATTGGAGATTCCACATTATTTCTTTGTTTAGCTTACATTAATGTTGTTAAGTTGTCATATTCTGTTGTGTTTGTGTTCAATTTCATGTTGTATCACTTCATATTTATCCTTATGTTTGTATTTGTAGTTTATATTGTTTCAATATCTTTTTGTGTTCATAGTTTGGGTCAATTTATTGTCATAGCTGACGTTATGTTTATATTTTTAGGTTCACATCAGTGTTAATACTCACATGGTTACATGTTTTAATACCACTTTATAATCGTAGTTAACTATATGCTTATGGTTTGGTGTTCACATTCGTGTTCGTGTTCATATGTTTACATGTCCTGTGTCAATTCATTGTCATAGTTTACGTTATGTTTCGTGTTTTTATGTTAACATTTATGTTGTTAAGTTGTCATGTTCTGTTGTGTTTGTGTTCAATTTCATGTTGTATTTCTTCATATTTATCCTTATGTTTGTATTTGTAGTTCATATTGTTTCAATATCTATTTGTCTTCACTTGATGTTTATTTCCTCTTGTTATCATTCATACCAAAGTGGTTACATACTTTTGTTCATTCATAGTCATAGATGACTTTATGTTTGTGTTTGTCATTAGAGTTTATATGAATGTCGTTCAATTTTGATGATTTGTTATATTTGTGTTAATATTTAACGTATCATGTTATGTTTTTATGTAATAGTTCATATCAATGTCATTATGTTGTCATGTTTTGTTGTGTTTATGTTCATATGTTTACATGTTTTATATAACTTTATGGTCTTAGTTAACGTTAGGTGTATGATTTGGTGTTCACATCGATTTGTTTCCATATGTTGTATCAGTTCATGATACTCTTTATGTTTGTATTTGTATATAGTTTATATTGTCTTTAATATCAATTTATTTTCATATTTTCTATTACTTCATGATAATCTTTATGTTTGTATTTGTAGTTTATATTGTCTTCAATATCAATTTGTGTTCATAGTTAGTGTCAGTTGATAGTCATAGCTGACGTTATGCTTTCGCTTTTAGTATTTCATTTCACATTAGTTTTCATAGTATCTTCAGAATCAATTTGTTTTCATAGTATCACTTAACGTTTATTTCGTCTTCTACTTGTTATCATTTATAACTTGAATATGTTTATATGTTATATGTTCATAGTCATGAATGGTCTTATGTTTATATCACTGTCATTGATGTTTTGTGGCAATTCTTAGTTAACGTTTCATTATGCGTTTTCAATGAATTGTGATATCCATCAGTATGGTTAGGTTAACAGATCTAATAAGGGTAAGGGTTAAATTATGAAAAAGGATTAGGGTTAGGGATGGCTTAGACTTTGCTGTGGTTAATTAAGCACAAGGTTAGGGGAATGGGTAATGTTATACATTATTATTAGAAATAGAGTATGATAACGGTTTAGTTTAGGGTTACTTTGGTTAGAGTAAAACTATTGGGTATGATACCATTATTAACGTTAGTGTTTGTTTGAAAACTTTAGGTTAGGTTATCATTAATTAATAGATAAAATGATTTTCAAGCTTAAGATATTATTTAAATCTTTTGGGTTAGGATTACATATATCTTAATGATTAGTGATAAGTTATAATCATCGATGTTCAGGTTAGGGTTTTTATAAGGTTAAGTTAGGGTAAAGTAGGTCAGGTTGGAAAAAATAAATCATAAAATTGTTAGGATATCTAATTATTAGCCAAAATACAAATAACATTAAAATAAATGAACAAATAAATATAATAAACATGAAAAATCTATAGAAAGAAAAAAATAATAAAAAATAATAAATAAAATAAAAAATAATAATAAAGTAAAAATGAATTAAAAAAAATAATAGTTAATAAACAAAAATAATAAATAATAAATTAAAAAGGAAATGAAAAATAAAATAATAAAACAGTAATAATAAAATGTTAATTAATTAAGAATATATATAAATAAACTAACAATTATAAAAAAAAATTAAAATAAGAAAAAGAATAAACAATAAATTAAAAATGAAATAAAAAGTAAATAAAATAATAATAAAAGTAAATAATAAATATTGTTTAAATAATAATGAATAATAAAATAATATAAAAGAATAATAAGAATAAAAAATAATAATAAATTAAAAATGAAATAAATAAAAATAATAAAAGTAGTCATAAACATAATTAATAAAGAAATTATAAAGTTAATTTAAAAACGAATGAAATAAATCAAAAATGATAAATATGAAATAAATAAAATAATAATAAATAAAATAAATAATTAATAATATAAATAAAATAAATAATTAATAACATAAATAAATTAAATAAAGAAACTTAAACCAATAATTGAATAGAAAATAATAAAAGAAATAAAATGATATTATAAATAGATATAACATTAATGAAAAATAATTAAATAAATGAAAAAAAAATAAAAATAAGATGATAAATAATAATAAAAAATAAAATTTGTCATAGCAACTTAGGTTAGGGTTAGAAGTTGGGTAAAAGGGGGACAACACGAGAATATTAAAATGATATTCGAAAATAAATAATGAATGAATATAGAGTTGTCATAGCAACTTAGGTTAGAGGTAAAAGTGAGGTAACTCAAACAAGTTTGAAAATGGAAAGTAACTATGGATATATAGAAGAAAAATGGTTAGGGTTAGTCATGAATAAAAACATTACTGATCTAACAACAGAAAAGTTAGGGTTACTACCAGGATAAGTGTAAGGTTGGGGTTAGTACAAGGATAAGTGCAAGGTTAGGGTTAGGATAAAGACAAGACCAGTGGACATGGACAGAAGTAGGGCGAGACCAAAGTAGAAGGTAAAGTAGAAGGCGAGACCTAGGAAAGTACCTTGGATAGTTGTAGGGCGAGACCAGTGACTACACCTGGACTGGTGAAATTGAAGTCAAAGGCTAGGCATTCAGAACGAAGTCAAAGGTTAATAATACACTAAAGTACAACACTATAACAAAAGGGTTCAGTCACTGGATTGTAGAGACAATGGTTAAGTTGTAGTAAAAAATAGATTAGGGTTAGGGTAAAAGCAAGGTCAAAGCTGGGATAAACACGAGACCAGTTGACATGGACAGAAGAAGGGCGAGACCAGAGTAGAAGGCGAGATCTAGGAAAGTATCCTGGATAAGAAAGGGCGAGACCAGTAGGCAAGACCTGTGATAATACACAAGACAAGGTCAGGTCAAAGGCCAAAAGGTCAATGATACAGTTAGCACCTCGTCAATAACGATTGCAGCGCCCTCTATATAAGCACAAAAATTCCCTCCTGAACTAATTTGCATATTTTACGAAAAATTGAGGGAAAATGAAAATATTTTACAAAGAATGCACTATGGGGCTCCTCGCCAAAAGTGTTCTAGGGTAACCCGTTCTACTACTATCATGTATTTTCTAATGAATATTCTAATCTTTTATTAAGAAATACTCCAAAAAAACTTACCTTACATTTCTACTTTGAATCCCCCTTTTTCTATTTGCCTGGATCTGCGCCTGAAAAACTCGCCTCTGAAACATGCATACATGTACCAAATACCAAGTTTATCAGAAGTAACGGTAATATAATCAATTGTCACAATAAAATATGTCAGATTCAATCAAAATTAGATGTACGTTATGATTGTTGCATCGCTTCATACAATGTTTTGCACATTGTGTGTGTTTTTTTTTTTTTTTTTGGAGAACAAAGAAAACATGCCTATTTTACTGCGTCGACTATCTTTTTTAAAGATAGTACTTGCTTGAAATGTTTTCCCACAGGTTTCAATGTTACACTATGACCCAAACAGGTGGCCATTTAAGATTGGATCACAATTTTTTATGAGGAGTAGTTTCAGATAGGAAAATTCTTTAAAAATTAATAGCTGAAAGTCCGAATTTCTCATTTACGGTGCAGTATTTACAGTGTGTGTATATGTTTATCTATAATTTCACATATTTGTGCAGTAAAGAGATTAAAGGTTGACTTAAAAGAAGTTTGTTTTTTTTGTTTGTATTTATAACTAGATCCTCATTGATTGACACTTAATTCTTTCAATGTAGGTCTATTGCTACACATGTTCTAAGCTTTCATTTAAATAAAATGAATACCAACATCACACTTAGAGAGGATCGTTAGCCTCGGGCTAAGCAGGATCGGTAAATATATTTCTATAAAACAAAATATGTGTTGCGAAACAGCTCTAACAGCCAATAACAAAATAACGAGATACATGAGTATGTGAGCTGTTAAAAGGGATGAATTTATAATCTAAAATATGACCTAAAGCACAAAAAAACATGGCAAAATAAAAGAATAGAAACAATAAAAATATAAATATATTTCCTCTGTCAAGTGGTTTACATTCTTTCCATTAAGAGTAGGTTTATACATTCCTTTCCAGCCTATGGAGTGTTCATTTCACAGTTGATTCGTTACTTTGTACAGCGATTTTTTTAACAGAGCAAAAACGTACTGTCCAAAAAGCTGCTTAGTCAGGGATTTGATCAACCTATGTTAATTTCATCCCTCAAGAAATACTATGGCAGTCCCCATAACATCATTGAAAGATATGACGCGTCAGTATCCCAAATGAAAGTGGACATTTTCAGCTAGATTCACGTCTTCCCGGATTTGACTACCGACTTAGACATTTTCCTAGATTGACTCACTCACAATGTGACGGATGCTGTTAACAGAGCAGGACATGCTTATCCTTCCGGAGCACCTGATGTCACCCAGTTTCACTGGAGTTCACATTGTGAGTGCCTTTGTTTTGAATGTTGTGATTTCTATTTCTGTGCTTTGTATCTGTCTAAAGTCATTGTTTTCTGTGTCTCACGTCATTGTTTTCTGTGTCTGACGTCATTGTGTTCTGTGTTCTCGTTTTGGCCATGTCTTTGGACTTTGATTTTTTGTAAATTTCCCTCCTTTGTTCCTTCGGTATTCTACTGCCGTTATTTTTTACCTTTGATTCTTCAGATCTACGTATTATCCTGTCTTCATCCATATCAAATAATGTACGATATTTTACCCATATCTCCTAAATCAAGTACGCCAGAAGGATGTCACATGCTGATTTGATAAAGAAATTGACATTATTTTCTTATCCGTTTTGATCACTTGAAAGCTATTACTGAATGTCCATGTAAAATCCAGAAAATTATTTTTCCCGCCAAATTTCGAAAAGTAGAAAAAAAAATCAAACCTATGACATTTTCTTGTTTATTTAACATCTCCTTCACTTGTCCTTCAAATTAGGATCAATTTTCCAAAATCTGCATTACTTGCATGCAATGGTGGCTACCTTACAATGAAAAAAGTCTCTACGAGACTCTACAAATACATGATTAAACCAATTCATAGGACAATGCTTCTACTGTTGTTCTGACTACCTTAATTTCATTGATAGTAAATAACGGATACTGTAAATTCAGTGTGTTTAATTGAATATTCTTTTCAGGTGTACTAACAGTTCTAGTATGGTAAGTTTTAAATCTATGTTGTTTTTTTTTTTGTTTTTTTTTTGTTTTTTTTTTTTTTTGAAACGACTGAACGCTGAACGATATTAGTTAATTACTCTACATCCCGAAAAAAAGGAAAAAAAATGGGAAATACGCAAAAGATCAAAATTAAAACGAAAGAATAATAACTCCAAAAACAATTGAGATCGATTTTCCCAACAAACAAAAGAACAGGAAATATAGAACCTTAGGACACAAAAATCCTGCTTAATCATGCTTGGTTAGTACTACATATCCGGAGACTGACTAACCAATTGTCAAGATAAAGGTATATAGAAACTTCTGCGAAAAAGAGTTGATTATGAAAATACTTCCATCGAGTCAAACAAAAAAATATTAGCGAGTCCTTACTATCTTCATGTTATCGAACAAAACCGTAAAGTATAAAAAAAATAAAATCATTATTACGAACTTTCTGGTGCACTTCTTGACATAATTTTTATTGCAGCCTTTACTTATGTACTTGTTTCGTTTTAGGGATTATCCCGATGTAAAAGGGGACGACAGTAATAAATATCGAGTTGTCAGATAGTAGTTTTACAAATATCCTCTGTTGTTGACCGATATCTGAAGTGTTTAAGAAGTTATCACTTATTTATAGCATGAAAAAAAGCAATCATAAACATATCTGTAGGCATTTCAGTGACAAGAGAAAACACAACAAATCCTTTGGTAAATAGAGTGAAACCGAACTGTCAGCAAAAAGCAAGTGAAAATCTTTAGGCAGCGAAATTTTAATACATTTTACATTGACCTTTCTTTTGGGGTCTTTCGTCTTACTTGCGTGTTGAGTTTGCAAAGTCAACAAAGGCCAGGACGTCACAAAGGAAAACTTCTCAAATTAATGTTCTGGACCGTAGATCAAACCTAACCCGTATCAGACTCCTTACTTTTTAAATGCGTGATTGAAATGCTCAGCTCAGCAGTGTCTATCTACTTTGAAATAAAATCTTCAATATCGTAGCGCGAATAAAATATCATATGTATGAGATTATATGTACGTTTGAGACCATCACACTGATCTTGAACTTGTTTATGAAATAAATTAACTTGCATTCGTTTACTACAGAGATGTTTGGTGTGCCCATGACACCGATTGTCATACAAAATGTCCAGCAGGCGACCTAGCAGAGTGTGAACACAACAGCTGTCATTGCCACCATGCCGGAACATGAGTCAAAAATATTAATATAAAATTTATCATTGATTTCGGTCAAACTCATCTCTCATGTTGTCAGTAGACGGTATTATATTATTAGGAAAAAATATAAAAACTATTGAATCTCCCTTATTTAGAAGTTTTAATCAGCTTCACTGGAACCAAATTGTACGAACCTTTACAGGAATGAGGTATAGAAGGTCTTTTACGAAGTAAGCACCATTAATTCCTTTACTTAAGAGATATATTCAATAACATTCATAAGAGATAACTTCGATCTGTTAATGAAGCATACACCTCCGTCGATAGCTATGATTTTTCTAACCTCTATACTACATTACCGCATACACTCATAAAAGAGAAATTTTCGTATTTGATCAAATGGTCCTTCAAAAAATCAGGACGTACGTACATTTGTTGCAATACATTTAAAACTTTTTTCAGTGACCACAAACATGACAAATATACCAACTGGACTTGTCAGGATATGATAAAAGCATTAAATTTTCTTCTTGATTATATTTTTGTTCGTTTCGGTGATACAGTCTATCAGCAAAAAATAGGTATTCCTATGGGTACCAACTGTGCACCTCTCATAGCAGATTTATTTCTTTATTGCTACGAGTCACAATTCATGGCGAAAATTCAAAAAGAACATTCTAAACAGGATTTAGTGGATAAATTTAACAATACATATAGATATTTGGACGATATTTTGGCTTTAAATAATCCTGAATTTTCTAAATTTACAGATGAAATTTACTGCAGAACTTACTTTAAATAAATCCAATAGCAGCAGTGATTATACTCCTCTTCTTGATCTTGATATATCAATAAATCAAGGAAAGTTAAACACTAAGGTTTATGATAAAAGGGATGATTTCTCTTTAACTATGGTCAATTCCCCCCATCTCGACGGCGATGTTCCGTTAGCTCCTTCTTACGGGGTCTACATTTCACAACTTGTTCGATATGCACGAGTATGTAGTATATTTCTGACTTCAACGACCGAAATCTTTGTCTCACTTAAAAACTTCTGCATCTAGGGTTTAGATAGCATAAATTGATAAAACATTCTCTAAATTTTATTATAGATACATTGACTTATTAAGAAAATTTGGTTCTACATGCAGGGCTCTTATACATCAGGGCATTTCACATCCAAACTTCTATGGTAATATCATTTACAAAGCGCATAAATTCAAAAAATATTGATCATCTTCTAAATGCTTTACACCATAACTAAATTTAAACTATTTTTCATATTGGCAGTATTTGGCATTGCACAATATCATGTTCTTCTTTCATAGTTGATGATGTTGTTACACCAAATCTATTTAGAAGTATTTCAATTGAAATTTCATATGTAACAAGGCTTGATATCATAGTTAACGGAAATTATGTCCTTAGCTAGCTGTCAGTAACTGCGAGCATTTGTCCGGACAGTACCTGTGTGTATTTTCTTCATGTTTTATGTACTTTATTGTAAGGGTACTCGTCTTGATAAGTTGGACTTTTTTCTAGTTTGATTTTTACTGTGAGTCATTTTGTGTATTTATTTTTAGCAATTCACCACACATAGGGGGAGGGTTTGGATCCAAGAAAACGAGTTTAACCCCACCGCAATTTTTGCGCCTGTCCCAAGTCAGGAATATGTTGGTCATTGGCTTGTCCTTGTCTTCTTATAAAATTTTAGCTTCTTGATATTTGGGTTATTGGATGTGGTTTGTTTCCAATGATTTATTCACTTTTTTACCTTTCGGGGCCATTTAGGGCTTACTATATGGTGTGAGGTTCCTCACTGTATTGAAGACCATATGGTGACCCCTAGATGTTTTGTTTTGGGTCGTTTTAACCTGGATATGGGATGTTGTCTCCTTGACATTTACCCCATTTCCTTTCTTTTTCATATGTAGACGTCAGCGGAAATAACAGTTAAAATTGGACCCGATATGAAATGGCATTATTTCATTAACTCCCATGTAACTACTATAACACATTAAACTACACTCTACAGGAATTATGTATGGAATGTCTTACACAAACATTTTTAAACAGTAATCTTTTCAGCTAAAAAATGGCCGGAAGTGTTGAAGATCAGCTATTCTGACACAGATTTTATGAGAATAAACAGCTGCTCCAAAAGCGAATAGAATATCCGTCCTCCATAAAACAAAACTCCAAAATTGCTGTAAATTTAAATAAATTTTGACCGGAAATCAGAATTTCACCAAAGAAATAAAGAGATCTTGCCACCATTATATCATTTATCTCTGCAAAGTGCGCAACAAATTGTTATTCAGTTCTAAAGCGAAATATAACAATTGCCCAAAACCTTACAAGGTTCCAAAACTCTTGAACACAAACCAAAATTCCACAAAATACATGCAAATCATGAGCCATTATATCACATACAATATATCTCTATAAAGTTTAGAGAAAATTTGTAAAGGTTTGCGACATGTAAAACAAACGGACAGACGACGAGACTGATGGACCGACACTTTGACAATAATATACCATAACACATCCTTCATCAAATACATCATATATAGATTTGAACACAAATATCTTTTCAAAAGACAAATCGAAATATTAAGCAAAATTATGTACAAGGTACACCTGCAAGGTATGAAGCCAAACATTTTAAAGGTTTTAGAATTCTGATAGACGGATATATCTATAAAAAGCTGGTGTAAATAATTCATGTCGGAAGAATCTGACTACTTGGCGTGTGAATATACTCGGAAATAGACAAACCGTCCGCCATGAGTAGCATCGACCCAGAGGTAAAAGAAATCCACATCTTAAAAATGTTGCATCAATGCTGTAAATTTATCGGTATATATATTGTCCCCGTACGGGTGGTCTCTCAAAACGCGGCAATAAAACCCAAATATTGGAAAACAAGGATCAAAACAAGTTGTTAAGAACGGTTCCATGTAAAATTCAAAAATCTGGTGGCACATGAATGAAATGAAGTTTCTCTTCTCGTCGATTTTCTAGTTTATTTTTTTAACATTTGTAAGAGATATGCCATGTTTTGTTAATAATATATAATTGCATATTCCAGAAATAGATTATATACAATATATTACAAACGAAAGAGTGAATTATTGACAGGGAAAATCACTCCTTCTAATATAAATGATTTTTTTTTGTTATGACGTGTTTGAGTCTTGTTAGCAAAAAGGTGTGTGAAACTGACAGCTAATTTTTTGTGCAATCACACTTAACATTGTGTGTATTAGAAAATCATGCTTTACTCAAACCCTCTCCCCTTGAATGTATATAGAAAGTATAAGGAGTTTACATGCTATTTTAACAATAACGAGAAATACTTTTGAAAAATTCGTATTGCTTTTAAATAACCTATAAATAGACATTAAGATCTGTAGGACCAAACTTTTTGAAAATAGAATTTCACATGTGCCTTCTCTATTGAAAAATGCTTTGATTTTCATTTGGAACTGTGCTTAAAATGTCCTTTTCAAAAACATCAAAATAAGAAGCAAAGTCATCCGCTTAAATCATCTATCATGTGTCATACTAAGGATGATGCCTGGCATTTAAGGGGGCGACCATTTTATTTTCGGGGAGTATGGCGATTTTGTATTTATATAATCTAATCCCGGTGCCAGTGAAAATAAATTTTTCTAGTCCTGGTGCTTGTGAAAATAAATATTCTAATCCCGGTCCAGTGAGAAGGGATCTTCTTATCCTTCTTTTCATGAAAAATAAATAATTTGATTTTTATATGAAGAATAAATTTTCTGTTGAAATGTAAAAAGAAAATAAAATGTGACATTTATGAAAATAAATAATATGTTGCTCCAGATTTTCATGAAAATGGATAATTTATCTAGGCAAATCGCCCATGCACCCCCTCCTTTTTTGAAAATCAAATGGTCGACCTCTTGATAAGATGTAGAAAATATTTGCATTTGTCATAGCATTATCTATTTAGGGGAAGTTGAAATTAAAAGATTTGATCAATGTCTTTTCTAATTAAATAGAACCTATTGAAGTACAAGTAAAGAGTTAAGAACCAAACTGGCCAAGAGTAGAGTGCTTTCTAGATTGCTGACTGTTTCGTTGAATCCAACTGACAGGCTTCCACAAATATACCGTCTATAAGAAAATCTATCATGTTATCCCCGGAATATTTGTGTCTTTATCTGAGTGGTGTCTTACAAAATTTTATTTCTCTACCAATAATGGAATGTAGAAAAAGGGGATAACTTGAAACATTTAAAATGGCAGAAAATTACAATCACATGCCACAATCTGCCAAGGAACTAACTACACAAGAAAAAAAACACAAATGAAACAAAAGACAAACGTAAAAAACGATAGGAACTCGAGACACCGGGACTTGCTAACGGCACTTGCAAAAACCAACGGCGTTTTCTTCTCAATATATTACAAGGTTTTTAGCTCGAAATTTTAATGGTGAACTTATTTGCTCTAAATGTCACCGTATGGGAACGACACCGGATATCGGTACTACCGAAGCGGACGATTGATATTACTTTGGCATGAGTGAAGTTGAAAAAAATCGCACTTTTATTATATTTCTTCTTAATATTTGTGACCAAAAATGTGTGTGATGATCGACATGATAAAATTAGAGTTCATAATAGTCGTATAAACATAGAATAAAGCAAGTAAATAAAAATTAGAGATGGAAACACGTCGCCAAATACCGCCAAAATGTCCCAACGGGGTGTTTTTTCTTCAAAAGCGAACGATTTCAGGCGTGTTGTATTAAAGAAAATACACCCTTTAGTTCAATAATGTCATCCTTCGATTAAGATTAAGCAAATCCATGTCTAAGCAGCTGGTTATGCAACTTAAATCACGAAAACAAAGTTTTGAAAGAGTACGGCGATTTGTCTTTTATCTGGAATATTCTACAAGTCGCCGTACACTTTCATAACTTTGTTTTCGTGATTTAAGTTACCAACGAAAAAGCAGAGTGCGCACATAATACTTGTCACTGTCATCTTGGAACGTAAGTGCTAACTGTAAATGCAGAAATGAAAATGAATTCGATTGTCTGGTACATTGCATTTTTTTACTTACAATATTTGAAATATATATTTTTTATGTTAATAAGTATCTGTATAAAAGAATTATAACAACACTAAAATGCAAATTGATTTTAAAACAACAGCAAATTCTCGCCTTACACAGGCTTCATCAGGCTGATATTAAATTCTCACGCTTTTTTTGCTACTGTTGAATTATATTTGGTCACGTTCGTTAAGACCATTTGGATCTAAAGTACAAAGCTGGTTGACCCAAAAATTTCCCGGCGAAATCCCTTGTGGCCAAAAATCCCTTGTTGAATCTTTCTTCAATGATCTGTATTTTGATATTTTTAAAAGTATGTCCTGTCGATTGGAGATGGCAGTTGACAGGGCAGTTTCGTTTTTTGTTATTAAATGAACGGTGGTTGTTTAACTTGATGTTGAAACAGGTGAAAGTTTGTCTAATATATTTGTTAACTGCATGAACTACAAGTCAATAAATATATGCAGTTTTTGGTTTTGCATAATACAGGTGAGAAAATTTTATAATTTTTTTGGGTGACACTACTTTTAAATATATCGCCAATGACTGAAATTTACAGCACTTACCGTTTTTACGTTTGCAAGGATTGTCACAACCTGGTGATTGGGGTTTATTCTTTATTTTGGACTTTACTAGAATGTCTCGTATGCTTTTTGGTTTTCTATAGGCCTTTACTTACAATTCTGGAAAAGTTTTTTTTTTCAACTTTGGATCTTTCTCGATTCAAATCCAATTCTTACGAATAACAGATGGCAGTACTTGGAGACTGGGATGGTTAGTTACAACAAGATATATTCTTTTATTTTGGTTACTCTTATCTCTGTATACAAGCCAAGAGTGGTGGTCACTATTGTTCACTTTTTCAAATGCTGTCGATATTTTTATCATAATAACCCCTATTGAGCAGGTGTTTTTTAGTTCTTGTAGACGGTGGTTTTTTTAGGTGTTCCTCCGAACATATATGTTTGACTCGTGTGGTCTGACCATAAGGGATACTGTGAGAACAATGTTTGGGTTGATAAAATTTTATGCTTGTCAGTTTTTGTTGTATGGAGATCAGTTTTGAGGTTACTGTTGACAATGATTGTATTGGTCTCAAGAAAGCTAATCTTCTTTGTTAATGACTCGAATGTAAATTTGATCAAGTGATGAAAATTGTTACAATGTTGATAAAATTGGTCCAGTTGTCTTTGTTCAATTCCGTTCTTTGTCAATATCGTTTTTGAAACAACCAAGAAATTGGTTTGAATTGAGCTGTAGACAAGATATCCTGTTCAAGGTTTTCCATGAAAATGCTTGCATACGTTGGTGCCAATTTGGTTCCAATACTTGTTCTGTTAACTTGCAAATAATGTTGCTCGTTGAATACAAAATTGTTGTTCTCCAGAACAAGACTGAGTAATTTGACAAGGCACTCTGTTGTGGGATTTTAATTTTGTCAAGAATTCCATGCTTTTTCACAGGCATGCATAACTTAATATTTTGGAATCTTAGTAAATTAAGACGATACATCCATAGTAACCAAGATAGTGTTTTCCGGAAAGGGGATCAAATTGTTAATTTTCCCGAGATATTCCGTAGTGTCCTGTAGATGCGAAGGGAGTTTGTGTACAGCCGGTCGTAGGTGAAAATCAACAAACTTTTTTAGTGGGATGACCGTTAGCTGATACAATTGGTCTTCCCGGAATACCTTCCTTGTGCAGTTTTGGGAGTAGGTAAAATCTACCATGTGTACATTTCTCTGGAAGCAAATATTTGTAGGTGTCTTCATCAATATGTCCATTTTCATTCATTTCTGCCAAGGTAGTTCTTATTTCTGCGGCAATAGATTATGTAGGGTCGGAATCTAGTTGTTTATAGAAGCGAGTATTAGACATCTGTCTTCTACCCTCATCTATGTAAACGTCTTTGCTCATGACAACTACAGCACTGCCTTTGTCAGTAAATTTTATAATAATATCATATATATTTTCTCGGTCTTTAAATGCCTTCTTTTCGCGTCTTGTCAAATTGTTCGTTATTAGAGATGCACGATGAAATCACATGTTTAACATTTTTGATAAAAGTTTCTAGATTCTCGTTTTCGCTTTTTGGTGGATTCCACTTACTTTTCTTTTTAAACTTAGGTATGGGTGTATCGTCTTTCCCGTCCTCGTCTGATTCACTTAGAACAGCCTCTTTCTTGTTCATGAAAATAGTCTTTTAAATGTAATCTACGGGAGAAGCTGTCCAGGTCTGTATCGAGTTGAAATCTGTTTATTTTGGGTGGTACTGGACAAAAATTAAAACCTTTGCTGTGCACTTTTCTTCTTGTTTAGTTAATTGTTGAGATGATAGATTAACAACAATATCTTTTTTGACTGAATGTTTTCGAATAAACCTTCCTTTTCTTGGAGTTTTCTTCTTATTGTCTGTGTTTATTCGTTAAAGACTTTTGAATAATGTCATACACACACTTAGTATCGGTTGTTAATTAATTTATGGGGTAAAAGTAAAAATAAAAATGGTTTATTTAAATTCCGATGACTAGTTTTAGCTGTTAAAAAATTGCAAAATTTAGATATTGATAGTTTCAATACAATCTGTTTCTGGGTCAGCACCAACGTACTGACTAGGTTAGCGAATACCCTCGGGGACTAACCGTCCACCAGCAGAGGCATCGGCCCAGTGGTAACAAATAACAAAATACCAAAGTTACTGTCAGCTTTAACATGCTTTTCGGTTAATTGACTTCAAAATGCTTTGGTTTGATCTGCACTTATCAGACATAAGTTGTCGAAATAAGCATATGTATAAAATAAATCAAAGGTAACTTCGTAACTTTGTTACTTGTTACCACTCGGCCGATGCCTCTGCTGGTGGACTTTTAGTCCCCGAGGGTATTCACAAACCCCGTAGTCAGTACTTTTAAAAAATTAATACAATTTAAAGTTTTGTGTAACGTTTCAAGAGTAACAGATGGAAACTAACTAGAAATTTGTGATAAATAACTGTCAATGACTGAAAGATGTGTTCACTTTGGAACTTGTTTGCGAATTTTAAAGTCTTTTAAATGAACAATAAATAAAACTATGTACAATCACAAAACTATATAGTCTGGTGCAAAGGAGAAACAACTCTTCACATCACCTGTAACATATATTATAATAAAAAGATCAGATTTCTTGAAACACCAAAAACATTTACAAAAAAGTCGATACACTTTTTATTTCTAACAGCATTTTATTGCATCCAAAGCCGTGTGTCTTTATTGTGTTTTACCAAAATAATCAAACAAGTAATACCTGTTTTTTGGATGCATACACAAAGTTTCCCAAACGAACTCCGATAAATTTGTCAAATTCTGAGCACTTTTAATTTCCCCAAATTTTCCATGGAGACGGCCGCCATTTAAAAAAAGACCCAAAAATAAGTTCCAAAACAACTTATATAACCTTCTTGTAAAATTTCATCCCATTGATAGCACTTTTAATTTTCCCGCCTTTTTTAATTTCCATGGCAACGGCCGCCATTTTGAAAAATTTTGACAAAAAAGTATGTTCTACACAGCTAATACAACCTTCTCGAAAATCTCATCCAATTTGGAGCACTTTTTATTTTCCCGCCTTTTTAGTTTCCATGGCAACGGCCGCCATTTTGAAAACTTTCACCCAAAAATATGTTCTACACAACTTGTACAATCTTCCTGTTAAATTTTCATCCAATTTGTAGCGCTTTTAATTTTCCCCGTCTTTTCACAGTTTCTATGGCAACTGCAGCCATTTTGAAAATTTCAAGACCGGATTGCACATCTACACATGTTTCTTTATTTTATGTCAAGTTTCATTAAGATCGATGGTAAGACGGCTGAGAACGAGGGCGGACACACTTAATTGCAGGAGAATACAAAGAAAGAAAGAAAGAAAGAAAGAAAGAAAGAAGAAGAAGCGGTGCAAAAACTATGAGTCTCTCCAAACTTCGTTTGGGAGGCTTAATAATTAGGCCTGAATGATTCTTAGATCAACCGGAATTTATCTTATTCTAATAAGAACAGAAAAATTACTTGTCTTTATTAGACCATCAATGTATCAATACTGTTATATTTATTACTAGGGGAACATGTACAGATACTGATGCTTCTGGATGTACTTGTCCAACTGGCGAAAAAGCACACTGTGCCCATAACTCGTGTAACTGTAATACGTGATTCTACAAGGTTTGTATAACCTTTATTCTTTGAACAAACGTAATTAAGTGTAACAAGAAAGTAGTCACAGAACTCGTTCAGACAAAACAAACACAAGTAGTCATAGTACTCGTTCAGATAAAACAAACGCAAGTAGTCACAGAATTTGTTCAGACAAAAACAAAACGGAAGTATTCATAGACTCGTTCAGACAAAACAAACACAAGTGGGTGTAACAACGAACTCATAGAACTCTTAAAGACGACACAAACGCAAGTATGTGTGATAACGAACTTACAGAACTGGTTCATACAGAACAAACGCAAGTCATCACAGAACGCATTCGGACGGAATAAAGGCAAGTAGTCATAGAATTTGCTCATACAAAACAAAGACAAATAGTCATAGAATTCGTTCAGACAAAACAAATGCAAGTAATCTCAGATCTTTCTCAGACAAAACAAACGCAAGTAGTCAATCCGTTCAGATAAAACAAACGCAAGTAGTTCTAGATCTTTTTCAGACAAAACAAACGCAAGTAGTCAACTCGTTCAGACAAAGCAAACGAGAGTAGTTGCAGTCAGATGGAAAAAAAATGCAAGCAGTCGTAGAACTCTTTCAGATGGAAGAAATGCAAGAAGTCATAAAACTGTTCAGATAAAGCAAACGCAAGTAGTCATAAAATTGTTCAGACAAAACAAACGATAGTAGTTGCAGGGGTATTTTAGACAAAATAAATGCATGTAGTCGTAGAACTTGTTCAGACAGAACAGACCGAAGTAGTCATAGAACTCGCTCATACAAAACAAACACAAGAAGCCATAGAACTCGTTCAGACGAACCAAACTCAAGTTGTCATAGAACTTGTTCAGACTGAAAACGCGCGAGTAGTCAAAAAATTCGTATAGACGGAAAAAACGCAAGTAGTCAGATGGAAAAAATGCAAGTAGTTGTAGAACTCTTTCGGATGGAGGAAACGCAATTAGTCATAAAATTGTTTAGATGAAGCAAACGCAGGTGGGCATAGAACTCGTTGAGATTGTTCAAAAGTAGGCGTGACAATAACTTCTTGTGATTAAACTAGTCCTTAAAAATGCACTACAAATTTTATGTGACGGTAAAAAAAGACAAGATTTCTTGTTCTTCTAAAATGCTTTACTACCAAAATTTGCATACTTTTAACCAAAGCATTATCCACTCTTCAATAACGGTTTGAAACTAAACTCTTTTGAAGTCTTAACTAACATTCAAACAGCTGAAAATTAATAGTTTCTTACATGAGAGAAGATCAAAGATTGGTATATCTTTCATTCATTTCGTCTTATCTCGAGTGGAGCGCAGCGAAACTAAAGAATAAGACGATTTCCTTGCACGAGTAAAAGACATTCCCTTCTTAGATTTTGATCGAATGCGAGTAGCTATTTCGTACGTAAAATTAGATTTTCAATATCCCGAATCCTTTCATGGAGAAGCAAAGTCCCCGACCCTTTTACATACTTTCCACTATGACGTCATGCTTTTTGTGAAGTTTTGTCGTTTATACTGCTGTTGATTCACAAAAAATAAACAATTCTGATTGGACATTTACCGAGTTGAGACGAGTGCACATGAACTTGTCTCTACTCGGGTGTTTCACACCAGAAATGACCATTTACTAAAGAAACTTGGTTTCAGTCGGTAGTTTTGATTTCTCTACGTAATGCACTACATTAACCTACAATCTTTTCACTTATCTTATCAAGAGGACATTTGATTAAACTTGACACACTTAGTGTTACATTTGTTGCAATGGTTTTAATTTTCTCTTCAGTGAGTGATGATAACCGCGAGAAATATGTTAGTTGGGCTTGTATCGACACGATCACTATTTTAACATTTTGATTTAATTATATTTATTTTCGTTTTGGTTTTTATGTTTACAAGGATAACTGCATGCTTTTGCCTGAGCGATGCAGTATTTGAAAATAATTTTTGGCTCTTAGTTGTAGAGGGAGCATGAAAGTCCTTCCGAAATATCAGTTACCAGTGGATAATTATGCTCTCGATTTGGTTTACCACATATTACTTTCTGGGGATTCATAAATCTACCGGATACAACTTTCTTTTTGTAAATTCTTTTTGTATTTTTTTTAATTTTTGTAGATAACCTTAATATAAAGGCAAATTACTATTGTTTTTGTTGGTAAAAGAGGTCATGCATTTTTGATTGTTCTCTTATTTTATTTTGCAGTAGAAAATACTGTCAAAGGAAGACGACATATACAATGGAGAATGATTAATGTTTAAAATTCAATGACATTTATCTCAGTAATTTTTACCATTAACAACGCATATTAAAATTTCTATTACATGTATTTCATTACTGTTCATGTATTGGTATTATATTAGTCTATGATAAGTTTATATACCCTGCATTTAGGAGGAGGGTATCAAACTTAAATTGATCCTTTTTCCATTCCTAGCTTTCAGGACTGATATTGGCTTTATAGCAACCTGAAGAGGAGGCTCACACTTTAGTGAACTCTATGAAAGGGTCTTAAAATGTTATGTCAAATGAGCAACCACTGCACCATAAATGGATAAAATTTTGATTAAGTATCCCACTATGTAAAAACCATATCCCGATATTCCAGCTCACGACTTTGTTTTCAAGCCAACTATACCAATATATTTGATAATTATCCAACTGAAATCTCCTTTTTAAAAGGTTCGACACAAATCTCCTTATTAAGCAAAACTTTGCTGGGATAAGATCAGGCAGACCCGACTTTCTGAGATTTAAACGTCTGATGCGCAGCAACTGCAGTATGTGGCGAGGATGAGGATGCTAATACAGTCTCTCTCTCTCTCTCTCTCTCTCTCTCTCTCTCTCTCTCAGGTATAATCAGTGTTCACCGCCAATGTCCATGCAATCCTTATTGGCTTCAAAATATTTGCAAAATTAAGGTAGTAATATTGATCAAATTTGTGATACATTTTCAGCCTATACTGTTGATGACACCCGTGTTTCTCAGTTCAAACTATCCATATTTATAAGCATACTTCATGATTTCTTTTAGACTTGTTTAAACTACAGAATTTTGCATTTCAAATATATCAATATAAAACACATTCTATAAGAGATTTTTTACTCCAAATCCAACTCCTGAACGGAATATATTATATGATGAAATAAGGTATCTTTAATGACCAATACACCGAAAAAGGATCAATAAAAAACTCTTGAAAATTGCTTAGAGCATACATGAATATGTATATTTTACTTGTAGATATTATAAAAATTAAAACGAGTGGCTACCCAGGTCCCCTCAAGTACGTCTGAACTTTCATACTGACTGTGTGCAAAAAAAAAAACTGGATGAGTTCTTTTGGCACGTAAAAATATTTTTTTCTGTATAATATATCAAAGAAGATTGATATTGTCGAAAATTATGCTGACTTAATAAAGTATTAATTAAAAATTATTATTTATTAGAACTCTCTATGAGACCAAAAGAAATTGTGTAAAATATAATATTTTGCAAAATGTTGTGATAATTGTAAGTTTAAACAAAACCGTAATTTGGCGATGACTAATTGCAGAACCTCAATGATTCAAAGATGGTAAATATGTATTTATCCCAGATCCCACGACAGCATTTCATTGCAAATGGTGAATAAGAGGGAAATCAGTTATCCTGCATTAAATTCCTTGCCCTGAATATACCTCTAAGTAACTTCTGAAAAGTATTGTTGATCGTGTCATGAACAGGATATAACAAATCAAGAATAAGGCCAGCATTTAAATAGAGTTATATTACCTTATACAATAAGTACCCATGTTGCATACAACGGGAAATTTCGTTATACTGTACACGTGTTTAGGAGTTACCTCTTAAGGCAATATGAGTTGTATTTATTTCTTGCAAGTTCTAAAAACGCGTTGTGTCGTATCAATTTGTCTAGAAAATGAAATCAAATACCCTTTTATGCATTTAACGGCAAGAATACTTCATAATTTCGATTAAAAAACTAATTTTGAATACAACTTTAACAATCATGGTGGGCGATAAATATTCAGCACTGACCGAGATACTATATATAGTAAATATAATTAAGCGTTCCACAAATCGGCAAACTTCGACTGGGTGATATGTGTCTACACTTGACATTGTGATGCGATTGCCGGTTTACACACATTTTTCTAGGACTATTTTGCCAAAAGTTGTGTAGTAAATAAACAAATCTAACAAAAATGCAAAAAAAATACTCCGGATTACAATTCTTTTCATGTTGCATCTCCGGTTAACAGTTTACCGTAGGCCCGACTGGGTTCTGATTTCAAAGAAGCCAGTCTATAATGAATGCGTTTGTAATGAAGACGAGGTAAAATCGGTCTAATTCGTGACAAGTGTAATGTACACGTGGAGTTATTTTTAAATCCATTATTTATATTTCTAAGAACTAAAGCTCTATCAACCTTCATAGCAATTACTCCGGATGATTTATTGATTTACTAAAATAGATTTTACAATGTATTTCCAAAAAGGTAAAATATCAAATTTATATATATATTTTTTTGGCCTCCTGACTGAACCTTGACCAGCTGAACACAATTTTAAACGGGTCCATCCAATAATAACTGTGACAAAATTTGGTTTCAATTGTTTAAGTAGTTTAAGAGAAAAAGATTCTTTAGTACCTTTTACATATTGTATCATATCATTAATGGTGAATAAAAGGATATGGAGTAAATGCAAATGAGACAAAGTCTCTACAAATACATGTCAAAAAACAAGCAAAGGAACAACGCTTTTATTGTTGTTCTTCATCTTGAAGTCACCATGAGGCCTTCAACAATGAGCTTTGCTCATACCTCATAGCAAGTTCAAGACGGCCCATAGCACCGGTTTAAGCGGAATTCTTTGCTAATTATCTAGCAACGCTACATCCATGTCATTCTTGGTCATGGGTGCGGGATTGTCAACGAACATCAATTAAACTGGCAAAGTGCTCTTACAATCACTGTCATCCTTTGCCCGACAAAAGCACTAGTGTCTTAAGCTAGTGGACAACTACAACATATAGACAAACACAGGGCACTCATCAAGTCGAATGTAAGAAAACTTGGCGTTACAAAATAGTGAGATGTGGGCACTTAAAACAGGTGGTCTGGATTACATTTCGAAAATTACAAAAATAATTGCCAAAATTTGAAAGTATCGATAGTATATCCATATGAGAAATTCCCTCACGCACAAGTACACCATAACTGAAAAATATAGAGAGCATACATCTCTCGCATGGGGAATCATTTTACAGACTCCACACTGCAGGAGAGACGAACTCCAGTCGTGGTCGGCCTGGCAGTCATCTTGGATTGGACACAGGTTTTTAAGAGGTATATTTAAGGATCATAATGATCAAGTTTGGTTCAAATCACAAAGTAGTTTCAGAGAGGATTTTAATTGTTATTCCCAAAGGTTCCAATGTCAAATAATGGTTCCATTTAGTGACCATTTTACAACTTGCACAGATCTAGAAGACACAATTGAGAAAGGGATCGATCTAAGAACCATTGTGATAAAGGTTGGCTCCAATCTTCGAAGTAAATTCACAGAACAAAATTTTCTAGTAGGATCCAATGCTTAACTATGATTGTATCTTGCAGCTATCTTTGATTAGGTACGAATCAGTCGTACAAAAATGTGACGGGGTCTGTTAAGAACCATTATGATAATGTTTGACGCAATCATCGAAGTTATTTCAGAGAATAGTAAATGTTTTTCATAGGGTCCAATGTTTAACCATGGCCCCTTACGGTCATCTGAAATAAAACACATCTGTCGGACACACTTTTGAAAGGGATCTTTCCAAGGATCATTTTGCTCTATCAAACAAGTAGTTTCAGAGAAGATTTTAAAATTAGTTTTCCTTAAGGTCAAATATTATAGCATGGTCCCCAATGGCGGCCAATTAAGGTCTGTCTTAAGCATATCTGTCGTCCACAATTCTGGAAGGGGTCTATCTAAAGAAAATAGTGATAGAGTTTGGCTGAAATCATCCAAGCATTTTGAAAGAAGATTTTTTTATGTTTTTCCCATTCATTTCAATGTTAAACTATGACCCCTGCAGGTGGTCGTCTTGGATTTGAAGTACATCTGATGAACAAAATTTTGAAAAAGATCTATTCAGGAAAATTGTGATACAGTTTGACTCCAATCATCCAAGTGGTTTCAGAGAAGATTTTTCAAATATTTTTGGACATAGTTTTGCGGGGGTCTATCTATAGACCATTGGGATTTGGCTACAATCAACTACGATTAAAAAAAATAATGGCAGAAAGTCAGATTTTTTCATTTATGGTGCCGCATTTCGATATGTGTATATGTTTATTGATAATTATTGTATTTCAGCTATTTGTGCAGTAAGAATCAAAAGGATTGCCTTTACAGTAATTTGGCTTCTGTTCGTATTTAAAACAAGATTATATGGATTGATTCTTACAATGTAGGTCTTTTGCTACACATGGCCTTGGCTTCTGTTTTGTTGAAATGAATACCAACACCCACACTAACTAAATACAAAAAAGAGAAAATAGTTAGCCCCGGGCTATCAGGATAGGAAAAGATGTATCTCCTGTCCAGTGGTTTTAAATTCTTTCAATATAGAGTAGGTTCGACCTCAAATATTCGTATTTCCCAGTCTTTATCCATATCAAACGCTGTAAATATTTTGCCCATAATTCTTAAAGCAATTACGTCAAAAGGATGTCACACATTTTATAAAGAAATTTACATTACTTAGTTATCTGTTTTTGGTCAATTGAAAACTTACTATGGCACTAGAAGATAATCATTTTCCGTCAGATTTTGAAATAAAAATTAAAGCACACAAACATATGACATCTGTTACTATGTCCTTCGAATTAAGATAAATCCTTTTTACTGTGCAATACTGGCATTTAATGGTGGAAACCGAACAACTAAAGGATATGGAGTAAATGTTCATCAGACAAAGTCTCTACAAATACAGATTAAACTAAGCCATGGAACATCGGCTTTATTGTTGTTCTTCATCTTGGAGATTCCTTGAGTTGACTACCTTGATTTCTTCAAAAGTAATTTATTGATATTGTTTATGTGTTTAATCGAATATTCTTTTCAGGCGTACTAACAGTTCTAGTATGGCAAGTGTGTTTATTCTATGACGGATTGAAGTTTTCCCTATTTGGTTTTTAACGATATCATTGAAAGATTTTCGTTTGTACACCCCTAAAAAAGACAAAACAAAACAAAAAACAATAGCAAAAAAAAAAAAACAAAAACAAAAAAAACAAACAAAAAACAAAAAACAAAACAAAATAAAAAAAAAAACAAACAAAAGATCAAAACTAGAAATAAAAGAAATATAACACTGCTCCAAATTTATTTGAGATCGAATTACCCCATAAAAAAAAGAACAGGATACATGATAATTTAGCTCGATTTAGTATCATCTCATCAGCAGAGCTAATCGGTAGAAAGTTGGAAATTCATATAAATATCAAATGTAACAGATACCTAAATTAGGGCCTAGAAACATCTCGCTAACAGAACGAAACTTGTAACACAGCCGAAAAGTAAGTTCTTATTAAAACGTACTAGAAACCCAAAAGGCAAAGGAAATCCTGCTTGGTTGCTGGTACATATCCGGAGACCGACAAACCAATTGTTATAATAATGAAGGTATATAGAATCTACAGCAATAAAGAGTTGATCATGAAAATTTTTGCACATTGGGAATTTCAAATAATTTTTTACACACATTTTCCGTTAAATTGAGAAAAATTGAAAAGATTGGTTTTCTGAATCATAAGATATAAACTGTAATTTGAATTTAGGGAATATTTGTATTTTTTTTATATATTCAAAATCATAGAAGCAGTTTAATTTGAATGCAAAAATACCCTAAAATGATATCAAGAAGCACATTTTAAGATACCCTCTATACTTATAGAACATTTAAAACAGTGAGAATTTACAGCTTTTTTATACAATGCTGGATACTTCACATGTGTTACATCATTTAAAAAAATGACTGTTCGATTTTTATAAAAAAAATATATATATTTATTGAGATCTATGTGGTCATTTCACACCTTTTGTAACCAAGCCTATGACATTTGGCCCCAAACATTTTAAAAATTTCAAGTATATAGTTTTGTCATTTCATACGCTCGAAGTCACTGCTGGTGGATTGTTAGTCCCCGGGGTATTCACCAGCCCAGTAGTCAGTACTTCGGTGCTGACCCGAATTCCGATTATATTTGGAACCTTTCAATATTAAATTTTTATCAATTTTGTTGAAAACTAAGGAGTATCTCCCTCAGGCAAAGCTCTGTCCTTAGCTGATTTTGGCTTTACATTTAGATCATATTGGTTATTTTTCTCTATCAGTTTTCAAACATCTTTGAATTTCTGGTCTTCCAAACATTTAGATTTTATCTGCACTGGAGAGACATTAGTTGTCGAAATGCGCATATGCAGAATGTAAATTTACAGTAACTTCGGTATTTAGTTACTTGACTACCAAAGAATTGGTTTGATATGTAATAATTACTATATTATAAACTAGACTTTAACCTTATATGATAGCCCTTAGAAGTCCCTTTGTAACTGGTTTGTATAATAAAAAACTAAATGATAAAATGTCTTGAAATTTGTTTAAAGATGATGTATCTTTATTTACACATATATAGTAAGTAGTGCAAAAATAAAAAAAAATACTGTTGGCATTTTTTACTAAACCAAGGATTTATCTTTATATAAAAAGTAAGTGGGGCACAACTTAATAAAACCAGAGGCTCCCAGGAGCCTGTATCGCTCACCTGGCTTTCATTTGCCTTAATCAAGGAAACATTGTAAGTTATACAGTTGATCTTCAGTTTCTCAAACTTTTGTAGCTCGAACACCTCCAATATTTTGAACTTTTTTTAAAGTCTGATCATCTTTTACTATATTTTTTGTTGGCCTTTTTTCGACAAAAAAGTTCTTGCTAAGGACCACTTTCGACACCAGTTTTGAAGTCAAGACGTCATTTTGTAAATGGCAGTCAACAAACAATTTTCAGCATTGGTTTTGAAGTCGCAACATCAATATCTGTTTGGAAATCAAATTTCATTGAAATCAGACAATGTTGAATTTTCCCACCTTTTTTGGTGGCCATTTTAAAAATGGGGTCAACGACAATTTTTAAGATCAGTCCTGAAGTTGCGACATCAAGACCTATTCGGAAACCAAATGTCATTGAAATCGGACAATTTTGAATTTTCCCGCCTTTTTTGGTGGCAATTTTGAAAATGTCGGTCAACGAACAATTTTCAACACCGGTTTTGAAGTCTCAACATCGACATCTATTTGGAAACCAAAGTTCATTGAAATCAGACAATGTTGAATTTCCTCGCCTTTTTAGCGGCCATTTTAAAAATGGCAATCAACGAACAATTTTTAACATCAGTTTTGAAGTTGCGACATCAAGACCTATTTGGAAACCAAATGTCATTGAAATCGGACAATGTTGAATTTTCCCGCCTTTTTGAAAATGGCGGTCAAGGAACAATTTTCAACATTAGTTTTGAAGTCGCCACAGCATGGCAAACATTTCATCAATTTACACTTAACCTTCATCTTCTATAGTTTTGGAAATAATGGCTGAAAAATACGAAAATTAAAAAAATTCGGTGAAAAAAGGGCAATAACTCCTACAAGGAGTTTTGGATTTTCCTCAAAATTTCAGGGTGGGTAGATCTTGATATGCTGAACATTTTTGCAATTTAAAGTTGACCTCTATCTGTTATAGTTTTTAAAATAAAAACTAAAATGAATTAAAATTTTGAAAATTTCACGGAAAAGGGGCAATAACTCCAACACGGGTTTTCAGATTATCTTCAAAATTTGCACAATGGGTAGATCTTGCCATGCTGATCATTTTTACTCCATATCAGATTTTTGATATCTGTAACAGTTTTCGAGTTATTTGCAAAATACAGCAATTTACCCCTATGTTCTATTTTTAGTAACAGCAGCCATGTTGTTTGACCCTCAGACTAATCGAAAACAATTTTGAAACTGCATACCCTGGTGATGATTCAGGCCAAGTTTGGTTACAATTTGCTCAGCAGTTTCAGAGGAGAAGATTTTTGAAATTGTTGACCTTTTAGGCCAGGTGAGCTAAAAAAGTGAGAGTTGAGAAGCTTTAGCTAAACCAAGGCCTACTAACTTATGTGTACTATTTTACCTATGGTATCTGTTTTATCTGTATTAGTCGTAGTTAGCTGTGTAACTAAAAGTGTTGATTGTTTGATTAAATCATTTGAGTTTGTTATCCAACAAGCATACTTACAGCTATATTCGCAACGAAAACAAGCTAAACAAAATGAATAAAAAATGAGTATGTTATGGATGGTTAAATAGGACTAAACAGCCTCAGAAATAATACAGATGTGGAGGGAAAGAAAATATAGCCTTAAGGGGGTAGACCTTTGGAAGCCTAAAATTTTCAACTTGTTTAATTTTTTTAAAATATTTTATTATTAAAACTACTCATGTTCATGTCGACTTTAAGTAATTTTCACAGTTTTTACCGTCCCGTTTAATGTCTAGTGGTCATCAAAGATACTTTGTTTCCAAATATCATTTGGTCCGTTCAGGACCTCATTGTGGTGTATAAAATTGGCTCTAATTAAATTTGTATTTGATTTAAAATTATTTCAAATGCAAAATTCTCTAGTTTAGACATGTGTGAAAGTAAGCGTAAATAATGATAGCAAATTAAACTTGTTTGAATGTTCTGAACAGAATAGGCTGAAATTGTTACTCTATTTTGATCACTGTTAAACACTTCTTGTAAAAAATTTTGTCGTTTAATTTTGACCAAAAACTGAGAATAGAAAGAGAACTAGTATATGTAAGATATATTAAAATTTTAGAAAATACTACCGTCCCATTATTCTTCACATAAAGTGGGTAAAAATCAATGAAATTGCTGAATCTGTTCTGTAAATTACCTCCCTTGGAAGAAATCCGACTTTTACATATTTCCATTATCTTTGGACAGCATTGCAAAAAAGTAGAGTTAAATGCACTCTATATAAATAACTGGATGTTGGGTATTTATTTTCAAGACAAAATGAATATTTATTTGCTGTGTGGGAAAAAAAAATACAATTTCTAAATTTTAATTATACCTTTTGCAATGATTCTTCTTTTTTTGTGTGTGTAAGTAATAAAAAAGTGAAAAACAGAGTTAACGCAATTACCAGTTTGGTAAGCCGGACGCTAAACCCTCAGAACCAACCAACCAACAGAGTTATCTCCTCCTACCCCAGGTCTACCCCCTTGATTGGCTCAAAATAGAAATATTTCATCAAAATCTACAAAATTTCTTAAATGATCAAGGAGAGTGTAACTTTCAACAAATTGTTACGCTCTTCTTTACTATTGCCTCCTGATAATAGTGTACCTACTATCCTCATATTGCCCAGCTGGTGACTCTTATCAAAACAGGAAAAATTAATTGTTTCTTACTTTTTAAAAAATTGCAAATACAGGAGACATCTGCAACAGTGATAAATATTTCAATCCAATGGTAATTGCTAAAGCTATAAATATAACGTTGTTTCAATAATATTTAGTAATTTTCCATTTCTACTCCAATTCATTTTAATGATGCTAGAGTAATGTATTATGTACGGTATCTGGTAAGGCTTGATATAAAATCTAAAGACCAAGTTGTTGGAAAACAGTATGTAGAATTCAAAAAGTAATTTTGGTTGTTTTTTATACGACATTTGTAAAATGTTATTACTGGTATCTGAGGTCTTTCTCAGATATTTCTTTTTCACTAAATTTAATTTGAATTTGTTCATTTTAATTAGGGTACTTAATCATATATATATAAGACAATATCTATTTGTCACTAAAAACTACATGCGTTATCTAATCCTTTTATATATTTTTCTTTTATCTTATTGAATCATTGAACTTAAATGACGTATACGACTGATGATTTGTTAGAAAAAGATCTTTACATTTCCACTATTGGGCTTCATTGTTAAAATGTCATTTGTAGCCCACTTGGTCTAAAGAATCATGTGAACTATCGTCATCACCGTGGTTGAACATAACTTTAGTACGCAGTGAAGAATACGGTGGAGAATATATTTCTAGTACTGCACAATACTGGTATGAAAATTGTACCACAAGTAAATATTGGTTTTACTTGAATTAGAGACTATGGAAATTTTTAGGGAACAATAATATCATTAAAATTACATAAATGGGAAGATACTAGAGTTCCAACCAGAGCGAAAAAATTAAACATACTTTGATTTCTCATTTTTTGCTGAAATCGATTTTCTACGTGAAATAGAAAACAAAACTTCCAAAACTATGAAAATGGATTCTCTGAGAGAAGTTTAACGTATTTTATTTCACAATATTGTCATTCAGACTGATGTTTTAATGTCGATTCAATCAAAGCATTAAAATAAAAAGTGTAACTATCAGATAAGTTTTGAACAACAAAACACACTTCTATACAGTTTATATCCTTGGTTTATATTTAACCATTAAAATTGTTAATATCATAATGCTACAGGTTTTTGATTCACATTCTTCTTTTTCATACATTCATTGAAGCATGTTCATATCAATGACAATATCTATACTAAAAAATAGAATGTGAAATTATTTCACTTGCAGTAACTTTTTCACCGTGTGATTTTTTCCCTGATACACATGTTAATACCATAAGGTAAGTAGAACTATTTTCTGCCGGAAGTTTGCGCTTATCAAATTCATATAAAAGACGGCGAAATATATTTTAAGATTAATGGCCAGCGGACAAAAAATGTTGCAATACTAAAAAGTATTATACACCACTAGAAGGTCCAGTAATTTTTACTCTTTTTTGATAGTAATTTTTCCTATAAATCAATTGCATTATATGGAAAATATAAAAAGATTGTTATAATTTACTAATGACCCTTTTTAACGATAACATATTCTATTTGCCTAGTAGGACACACGATTTTAGTGACAGATTACATAAGGCATGATGAGAACTTACTCATGATGAACAACTTAATTTTTATGGTCAAAAATGTTAAATGTCATTTATGATAAAAGGATATAAATTCATGCGTTATTAAAAATATATTTTACCTTAGACAAATGCAACAATATTCATAAGGACGCCGGCATACATTTGGTGTACAAAAAATGATGCCTGTCGAAATACAGCAAATTGAATGAAAACATCCGAGTGTGCAAAAGTGAAGTTTTTTTCATCTAGACACGAATGATTTTGCATTAGTTTTATGATGCCTGCGAATTATTTTCTTCCGATTATCACTATTCAGTCACGTCGCTTTAAAAATTTCAGGTGAAATAAGTCGCAAAACTCTAAATACGGATTTCTGAGTTACCCAACACGATACTCTTTTTACATTAAAGTCTCGTATTGGGGGTTTTACCTAAATACAGATTTGAAAAACACTAAAAATTGCCAGAATGTCTGCGCAGAACTTGTACTGGCTGTGCCGCCTGGTGCTGTTTTTGGAACAGCATGTAGATTCATTATGGAAAACTTCGGACGAGAAAGAGAGAAAAAGTTTTGGATTAACTGCTTTATTGTACCGAAATAGTATAGAGGCACACGAAAACTATAATTTGACAGACAACCAGACGGGGGATCGTTGTCATAGGAACACGGCGTGTGTATACTTGACGTCTCACACAAATTTCTGAATATTTGACGTCTAACACATATTTCTGAAATGTAAAACCGGATGTGGGGAAATAGTATAAATGGAGCTAGAAGTTCTAAATGACCTCCCCATATTTTAAGCATTTAACGGCCATTTCGGTCGGAATGACGTAATAAAACATCACGAAACTCCGCAGGGGTATTTAAGAAAGGTATTGCAGTTCACATGCACAACCGGAAGTGGGCGTTTTTTCCACTATAACACCATATTGACCGGAAATGTTGAAATAATTCAACAAAAGACCCTGCAGGGGTCCTGTATAAAGTATTTAAACACGCATGCAAAACCGGATGTGGGCGTTCATATCTGCATGGATATAATATTGACCGGAAAAGATGCTTTGAAGTAACATAACGTTCCACAGGAGTCTTATGTAGAGTGTTTTAGCGCGTAAGATCACCGAAATTTGGCGTTTATTTCCTGTATACTTCCATATTGACCGAAAACGAATACATGAAGTGTATAGTGTATTAAAATCAATGAAATCTATAGAAAATATCAAAAAACTACCTCCCTCTTAAATTCTTTGCTTGTCTTATTTTTATTATCCCTTTTAAGATACCCAGCAGAAAATTCAAACTTAGTGCACTGGGTGAAGGGTATTGACTTTAATACGAAAATGATATATTTATTTCCTATGCTTAATAAACTATTACACATTGAAGTTGGTGTAGCTAACACAATATTATTTTCTTTATTTATTTTCATGGGTTAGTGCAAACGTAAAACGTTAACCCCTTTAAACGATTTCTCAAAGCTGTGAATTAAATCTTCATGTGATCATTAAACTTTGACGATTTTATCTAGCCATTTTAAAGGACAACATCATGTATCAGGCAGGATATAAATGTACAAAGTAAGTGAGAACTGAACTGTCAGTCTAAAACGAATACTTCAGGGACAATGACTACATCGGAAAAACATAACTTCAGTATGACACAGAAAAGAAAACACACATTTATATATGAACAGCACGGACCCAAGAAAAATTATGGTGAAATCATCGATAGAGTAAGCATCTGCTTCTCACAAAACAACCCCCCCCCCCCATAGTGAACATGTCAAATCCGGTAAAGGAAACAGCAATCTCAACCTTTTAAAGGGAGAGATCTGTTATCATCTAGAAAACAGATATTTCACAGCGATCCACAAATAGTAAAACTTCTGCAGTGATGACTTCATATAATGGTAACATACCCTTGTTTAAGAAGTCTATTTATGAGCAACCAGGCTCTAATAAGGATGTCATTGTATCGACCACGGGCTCTTGAGTAGTGAATGAGATAGGAGATGTAAATTCAAAATGACGACACTGTTCGAATGTTGCTACGAAAGAAAGGAAACTTGACTATTTGGAAAGTGAAATCATCGCGTTTGTCAAGCACCTTAGTTTGAAGTCTATCTCCGTTGTCAATTGCATAATGAAAGTCGAGGAAACACGATGTGAAAAGGCCTGTAGTATCCTTAATTTTTAGGTCTTTTGGATAGATCAGATAAAGAAAATCACCAAAGGAAGGGTTGTTTAGTGACAAAGTATCATCTATATAATGAAAGCTTGAATTAATGGATTGGGCTTGTTTTGTATGCTCTTTTTGAATAAGCCTCATGAGAGTGGAGAAACAGATCGGTTAGAAGAGGTGCACAGTTTGTGCCCATTTGAATTCCGATATTCTTTTGAAAAGACAAGTCCTCAAAATCGGACAAATACATTGTCGATCAGAAATTCTTATATTTCAATCACTTCTTCTTATGTAAGTCTGTTCTCTACATATAGCAATGCACCTTTATCTTCATTCACCGTTGTTGTGGGAGAAATGTCTATGAATAAAATCTTTCAGACAAAATTTTAGTTGTTCATGAGGAATAATAGCAAAAGTTTTAATGTTGTTGTAGTGTGTGAATCATCTGTAATTTAAGATGTCAAGAAAATCTTCAGATTTTTTCAATATTCAATGTAATGCAAGTATCACAATATTGTTGATGGCCCTCCTTTAGAGCTACTAAGATAATGTTAAAGAGCTTAGAAATAAATGTTGTAGAACATTTGGCACATCCAGCGATGTATCGTTGTTTGTACGGCCATTTAGTAGCTTTTGTACTCAGTACAAAGAGGGGTGATCCGTCTTCATTCATGTTTGACATCATTGTCTTAAGGACATATCTCCTTTTATATTAAAAAAAAACAAGTGCACATGTTTCGTTTTTATATTATTGAACGTTCTGTGTTGTTATAAGGCCATATTTACATTGTTGAATATCATTTATTTATAATATTACCTTGTCCCAAATTAATATGTATAACATATTTTTCAAGAAATAAAATGCTGTACTTTATTAGTAAAAATTACGTTTTCTTTCGCATCGTTAGAATAGAAAAAAAACTTCGCCTATTGTTTTACTCTTATTCACCCGAAGACCGTGTTCATGCATTGTGTTGGGTTTAAATATACCATATACACTGTATGGTAACCGCGCCGGTAGCCGGGAGTTTAGATTTCTCCAAGATGGACGTACCGGAGTCGGATCAGTTAAGTCTGTACCATGTTTTTACATTTATACGCAATTTTGTGAATTATATTTTATCTCCTTAAAAGTCGTTAACATATATTTATATTAGTTTGTCATACATAGAAATTTCCTCTCTGCGCAATTGTTATTTACTTTGAAAAAACAGGGTGAAACACAAATGATCTGTGTACATGCATTTAAAAATGCATTTTTTTGTGTCTATTTTCTTTAGTCTCAACTGAACTAGTCAATATTTACGTTAGAAAATGTCAGTTTTAATCATTCTGTAGCAAATCGCTGTTGAAAGGTTAGGAAAAAGTGACGTGAATAGCGTATTTATTTACAACACACGATCCGTCCAGGCGCCGGTTTGGATTGTAAACACACTATGTCCAGTTTACGGTTTGGATGTAAACAAGAAACGGTTTTGAAAGAATAATGATTTTTTATAAAGTCTTATTTAAAAATACTTTCTGACTGTACTTGCCAAGCAGGGCATTATCTGAAATATAGCTTTCAAGGGATATGTTTTGGCTCTAAACTAGGGACCATATAAAGATGTCTTACTTGTCTGCGTGCATAATCCCCTTCAGAAGCACTCCATAACGAGGTAATGTGCAGCTACATAATATATATATAAAATTGACCTTAATATATATTATGCAAGAGAAGGATATGGTGACGTCTTCAAAACAATTACGATGGTCGACGCCTTACCGTATGTGCTCACTGCGACAGCGAAATTATAGTGAGGTGAAAAAATGGTGCACTAATCAACTAGAAATCAACATAAAAGATACCAAAGATATATCTGGCAATTAAATAAAGTAGATTTCCTTTTATACACAAAACTCTTCAAAAACTAGTCGCAAACTCGTACAACCCATATGGATACTGTGTTTTCACTCGACGTGAAAATGTTCATCAAAATGGATAAAATCTGGAAACACCCATCAGCTGGCTTTTGGAAGTGTCGGTACTAAGTCTGTCTATCAAGAGTTCCTATCTTTGCTTACGTATGTACTTCTGTCTTTCACTTGTGTCTTTCTTGTGCACTTCCCTTGTGGATTGTGGTCTTGAATTGTAATTTTAGCATAGGTATTTTCTATTATTTGGGGATATTTTCATCACTGGTAAGCTAATAGAAGCTTTTCTTTCATAGCCAGTATAAAAATAAACAATCTGCATTAGTTGTAAAGGAAAAACTAGTTGTTTAACTTGTCCCTGAGGACGACTTCTTACAATTATTCGTTAAGTTCAGGAGAAAAAAAATCATAAAACCTTCGCACATTTATGTCGGAGATGGAGAGTGCTATTAGTCAATCTGCTTTACATACTTAGCACAGATATGTTCTGCAAGCACTCACTGACCCGTCATTCAAATTTACGTTTTATCCCCTTTCCTTTACAAAATTGTAGTCATGGAACTAGTAGTCTATCTGTATTGAGTTTTATTCGTACGTTTAATATACTATAGGGAAACGGGATGGAGAAAGGAGAGGTTTGGGTACCCATAAACCGCTTTAACCCTAACACAACTGGCTTTCACTTTTGCCCGTACCAAGCCTGACTGTCACGAGTTCCCATCGTTGTTTACGTTTGTCTTTTGCCTTTATTTGTTTTTAGCTCACCTGGCTTTAGCCAGGGTGATCTTTTACCATCACTTTGCAGCCGTACACCGTCCGGCGTAAACTTTTAATATACACTTCTCCTCCGAACTTTCTGAGACAAATGGAACCAAAGCTGGCCATAATAGTCCTTGGGTGGTCCCCTGGGAACGTGCTATATCCAAGATGGCTACCAGTGGAAACATAATTTTAACAACGGACCCTATGGGAAAACACATAAAAGATAATTCTCCTCTGAAACAGCTGAGCCAATTGGAACGAAGCCGAAACAATAGTCCTTGGGTGGTCCCCTGCAAGAAAGGTGTTTTCAAATCGATGCTGTATCAAAGACGACAGTCTCCAGCAGGAAACATAGACCTTCTGCTCTGAACTGCTGAGCCAATGGACTTGGCCACAATAGTTCTGGGGTGGTCCCTGCAAAAAAGATGTTTTTAGGTCCGTCCTATAATTATCCAAGATGGCTGCCGGTGGGAAACATATTTTCATCATGGACACAATCGGAAAACAAATTAAAAAATCTTCTGCTCTGAAACTGTTGAGCCAATTGGATCAAGACCTGGCCATTATTGCCCATAGGTAGTCTCCTGCAAAAAAGTGTAATCAGTTTAATACTTTTTACAAGATAATGTGCTGCTAGCATTGAACCCTATTAAAACACTTTCTTTTTAAACAACTGAGCATATTGGGGAGCCTTTCGTTTTCTTCTGCAGTTCCCTGGTACATTTTGGTATACAACTTTGTTTCTCAGCCATTGTAGGCGTTCCTTTTTATTTTATTTTATTTCTGTTCGTCATAGAAAGAATCTGGGCATGTAGCGAATCACGTGATTTCGAGGAAGAGGTACAATAATTGAAAAGGACACTTTATAGCAAATAAAAAGAACTGAATTTTATTTTAGGCAGAGGTAGGATAAAATTTAACATTGACATTATTGAATAACAAATTCAGAAAACTACACTGGAAGTACTGTGAGAGTTAGAGCCATGCTTGTTCATAATGTTTTTTCTCTCAACTCTTTGACAAATGTGACCGATTTTTATCAAGAATGTCATTGGAAACACTTTCAGAGATCTTCTCTTCGCACATCACTTGGCTCAAAGGAACCAAACTGTCATAATAGTCTTTCAGAAATATTTTTCCAAAAGGTTCACCTCTTTATCAAAACAGTCGCAAGCGGGGTCTTAATTAAACACTGAATACAATTCATTTCAAAGATTTTTTCCTCCGAGTCCAGTTGACCAATTGCTACAAAATTAATTCACATTAGTCCTAGGGTTGTCTCTTTTAAATTAAATGTATCTGGCAGATTTGCATCACTCCCAACATGGCTTCAAGCTCGTCTTTAGATTCTACTATAAGAACATTCGGTCAATATTTTGAACAAACATGAAATTATCGAGAATCAGGTTCTGAGGGATATACTCTCTTTTGTATAAACATACACAGCAAGTGTTTTGTATTATCCAAACCGGAAAACTAACATTCTCAATTTCATCCAAACCGTAATATGTATGAATTCCAAACCGTTACATGTTTTGATTATGTCAGCAGACACACACGTTCATTCAGTGGAATTATGTGAAGTTAAAGGAATCTTACATTTCTATAATACAAGTAAGTGAAATAGATATGCGTATTATCTTTATAATGTATGAAATAATCAATTATTACTTCTGTTATATAGCGGTAAAATGTCATTTTCTTTTAATTTCAATCATAGACACCTGTTGTTTGGACAACTAGGCTTATAAAAATGCTTCGATGACAAAACAAAACACGCAACAATGATCTTCCACTTTGTGTGACTTCACTTTATAAACAGGTTTTATAAAAGTAATATTTGTCACACAAAATAGAAATAATCTCATCGGTTGAACACAATCGTCAGGTAAGGGTCGCCATGTTGGACCAATCCAAACTCCCGGCTACCGGCGCAGTTACCATAGGTAATATGTTATATTACCCACCTCCCCCACCGACTATTTTTTTCGTCCCTCAAAAAATAGTCGGTAGTGGAGGTGGGTAATATAACATATTACTATTGTGTTTAAAAAAAAACAGCAGGAGGTGGTAAAAAGCTACACAGAAAAAGTGATAAAAAAACACCCGGGAGTACACCGAATTGAAAATTCTATTGTGGGTCTAACACAGTAAAAAAAAACAGCCGGAGGTTCAGCGAAGGAGAAAAAGTTACAGAGGGAAAAGTTAGAAAAAAATACCCCCCCCCAAAAAAAAATTCCAGGAGTTTAGCAATTAAAGAATTACTAGGTAATACACAATAAAGAAAAATAATAATGTGAATTACCGGGTAATACACAATTTAGAAAAAATATTAACATACAAACAAAAAAGAAAATTAAAATGTGATTTACCGAATAATACACAATGAATTATAGAGATAGTGAAAGTTGTAGTTAATGAATATAGATTTTCAATAAACGACCAGTTTATTATGTGTTACTATGTAATACTGACATTTAATTTTTGTTCCTGTGTGTAAATATATATCTATTTATTAGCTAATACACAATACGTTGGCTTGTCATTTAAAAACTCATGTCCTTGTAAATAGTATACAATAGTTCTTTAAGAATTTAAAATCAACAATTTATGCGTGACGTCAGACTCATCACTGATAGTGACGACAGACTCATCACTGATATGAAAATATCAACAGTTCTTTTACAAATCCAATCGATGTACATTTGTAATTCTAGTTTTACTTTTATGTAATAAAATGAAAATTTTGTACTTGAGCATGTCAAATGAAAATCTTGTTTAAACTGTAATTAACAAAATAATACCCTTAAAAATGAGCAACCAACAGCCCCAGATTTACCATTATATCCAGAATTACCAAAAGAAGATGGACAGAATTATAGATTACAAAAAATAACAGAAATAGAGAAAACATTGAAAAATGAGAAAGATATTCGTAAATCACTATACAAAAAATATAAACGAGGAGTTAATGCAATGGATGGTGTCGATACAAGTCTAATTTCAATATGTGTTGTTTTAGCAGGTGTAGGAATTACAATGCCTTTTTTACTACCCATACAAATTACAGTTGTTGCATGTGGCAGTTTGGGTGGTTTAGTTAAACTTGTTAGACGCAAACTTACAACAAAATCAAAAAAACATTATGAAATTAAAACAATTGCAGAATGTAAACTAAAAAGTATAAAAGATTTAATATCAAAATCTTTAATTGATGGACAAATAAATGAAATGAATTTAAATCAATTTTAGATGAATTAAAAAAATATAATGAAATGAAAGAAAATATACGTAAAAAACAAACACAAACAAGAATGAATGATGAAGAAAGAAAAAAATTAATAGAAGATACAGAAGCAAGAGTAAGAAATGAAATTAAAAAAAAAGGAAAATTTCTATTTTTTTTTAACAAAATTATCATAGTAAATGATCCTCCACCAAAATATGAATAAAAATTTTATAATTAAAAATGGCTGAAGGAGGAATTGAAATGTATGATATTTCTAAAGATTATAATCATGATGAGGATAATGAAGCAGAAACTTCTTTTATAAATGATATGGAGTTTCACCAGTATATAAATAAATATTTTGAACAATTAGAAAATTTATCACCAGAAGATCAAATAACTCAGAAAAGAAAAATAATCAAACAAATGGTAAAAAGATTTTACAAAGTAAATGACGCATTAGTTTTAAATAAAAATCGTAGAGATTTCTTTTTAGGGGGAGATGATAAGGGAAAAATTAATTTATATGTAAGAGATAGAGCTGGTAAGGAAGTTAGATTAACATTTTACCAGGGAAGTGTATTAAAATTTTATCAATTTAGCTCTTTAGAAAAATATGGTCTTGATTTAATTAGAAATGTTTTAGGTTTTGACCATTATAAAATAACTAATCAACAAATTAATGATGCTGAAAATAAATTACAAAAACTAAATAATACCCGAAAAAATATTTCTTCAAAAAATATAAATTCCCAACAAGAAGCAGAAGAACTTTCAGAAAAAGTCAGAAATGCAGATAAATCCGTGAAAGAAATATTAACATCATTTGAAAAAGAAACACAAACAGATGTAGATATGAGAGATATGAATGGTTTAATGAAAGCGTTTACAACAATTAAAGAAAATATAGAATTTAATAGGGCAAAACTAAATGAAAAACATAAAAACTGGGAAAAAGAAAATATCAAATTAAAACGATTAAAAAAATATAATGATAATCCAATAGAAATAAAAAAAATCAGAAGAAAAATTAAAAGAAATAGAATCCAATATAAGCGCAACACTGGAGGAAATTAGTTATGATAAAGATAATCTACTTAACCAGTTAGATAGAATTAAAGAGACAATACGTAAATTATTAAATGAAGACACTGCATTAGGTGAAAGAATTAGAACATTATTTAGAGAACAAGGAATAACAATAGTTAGTGTTTTAACTGCTTTTGGAATGATTATTGGTGTTATTGTTGAGGCAATTATTCCATCTAGTGGTGGTAGTAGTCCTCCACCTCCTACAAATAAAACAGATGTAAAAGATTGGATAAAAAACAATTATCAAATCTTGGAAAACTATTAGCTAAGCTTGCAGGAAAATTAGCAGCTGCATTGCCAGGAATTATCGGTGCTATTGTGTCTTGGTTGTTAAATGCAACAAAAGACGTAGTCAATTGGTCTGCAAATAATTTATGGGCTTTGCTTGTTTTGGTTGTTGGTTTATTGTATGCTGCTGCTTATAAATGATTAGTCCTACAATACCTAATACAACACTTCCAAATATTATTGCCTGTTTATTTTATTCATGTTCTATATTTTATTTATCTTGAACAAATTTATCAGAAGTCTTCGGTATATTATGAACAGGTTCTGGTAGAGATTTTTTTGTTTTTGTTCCATCTAATTTATCTAAAGAATGAGAAACATGTTTATTATTTATATCATCGTTAAAGCCTAGTTTTTGATCTTTTGTTGCGATTACAATTTTGTTATTATAACCAACAATTGTTCCAATTTGTAATCTCATATCACTTGGAGACATATATAACCCAATACCATAAACATAATCAACCTTGCTTCTTGCGTATCTTTGTACATGTTGATAATGTGAAATCTGAGAGGGTAAATCTATGGGATTATTAATAGCATCTTGAACGTTTGCTAAGAATTGTTTTTGAGCGTCAAATCCTGTACCTATTTTAGTATATCTACACGTGTTTGAGATTGCACTCCTAATAAAGCCCATACAAACGTTCTAATACTTTCATTAATACGTTCAATGCCTACTTTTGTAAAACCTTCTGATTTGTCTAGAAAAAATGTTGTCCAAGCCATATTTATATCGATTGTATGCTTAACTGAATCGTTTATATTTAATAATGGTCCATTCTGATAATGATTCATTCTATATTCAGCACTTGGTTTATAGTATTGTGTAAAACTTCCTAAACCATGACAAGCTGTTTCTAATTTTTGTCTCCAATCTGTATTAGGAGAAATTTGAAATTCATTACATATTTTTTGATATGCTGCTTTGTCATAAGGATTTTTGTAATAACAAAAAGAAGAATCTGTTGGTAAGGGTGATTTAAGTTCTTTTAAGATTCTGGCAATACAATAATATAAATGAAACATATAAATTGAATTGGTAAGATTTGAAGTGTTTTGTATATGATCAGCATAAGAAACACCACATCCTGTAGTTGCACACCAGACTGCAAAGTTTAATTGACATTGCCACCAATCAAACGAAGAATGAATCCATGTATTCCATGGTTCGTTAAAATGTAATGGTGTGTTTTGATATTTTTGAAATAAATCGGGGAAAGTTGTTTTAAAGTTCTCTTTTTGATTTACAAATATTAATTGATTAACAAGATTTTGACCGGAGGGAAAATTTCCCAAATCTTTTTCAGAATATTTAGTATGGGGGTTATACGATGCATTAGGATTATATCTAAATTCTTTCTTCATTTTTTTACCCTTAAAAATGTACCATACTATTTCAAATATTGATAAAACAATAAACTTACTTACTTACATTGATAACAGAGAGGGAAATAAATGTGTAGGTTTAAAATATATAACATATTGTGTATGTTGGCATAATATTTCATATGTACATATAAAAAAAACTGGAGAGAGACCCATAAAACTTATAGATGGTTATTATAGTTTAAAACAAATAGCGAATGAATTTATAAAAGAAAATATTGAATTATCAGTGAATGAAACAAATGGTATTGCTTTATTAACCACTCCTGTTGAATTAAAGATAAGTAAAAGTTTAAGATATATGTTAGGATTTAGTAAAACAAAAATATTCACACCTAATGAAAAACATTATGGAAACAGACCCATAGATTTTGCTATCTATAAATCATTGTATGTACATTTAGAACAAGTTAGCACTTTTTATAATTATCTTGATGGTGCTCCGAGTACATTATTAGCCGTTATTCCAATTGAGAATAGAGAGTTTGGAGAAGTTGTAACAGCGAGATTTGAGCATCCGGAATATAAACGTTTAGTAAATGATGTAATAACAGAATTGAAATTAGAAATTAGAGATGAGTATAATAAAAAGATAATTAATTATTTACCAATTAATTGAGTTTTAGAAATTATTTAAATTTTTTATAATAAAAATGAGTATATTTGGAGTTAAAAAAAAACACGTAGATGCATCGGAAATATTAAAAATGAGGAACGAGCTTCAAGTAATAGAAATTAATAATAATTTATTATATAACAAAATTATAAATATACCAGACAGAAACACAATATGTATATTCGCAGGGATTAATGGCCCATTAAAGTTTAATCAAATGTTTAATTTTGGTACTGGTGATAGTGAATATGTTATGAATTATCCAGGTCAAATATTAGGTCTTAGCTTAATAAGTCTAAAAACAGGAAAAGATGGTTTAACTTTTGATGGAATAGAATTGGATGATTCTGTTTATGAATATCATAATTATAAAAACTTTGATAAACCTTTAAATGTTAAGGCTGGAGATAGAATAAGTTTTATGAGTAAGAGTGATAGTCCTTTATGTATTAATACTCTAGTATCAGCGGTAATTGAATTATTTTTATAAACTCTATTTTTATCCCTCAAAAAAGGGAGGCTTACGGAGAAAAAATTAATCCTTACAGAAAATTAAGAGAACAATTTGGTGTGAAAGGTATTCGTCAAAGTGTTAAAATAACTAATAATCCTTCAACTATTGATAAAAATGAACAGTTATTAGTAAGATTTCCTAATCTAAGTAATAATGATGTTATTGTTCCCGGAACAACCAGATTAACTTTTGAATTAGAAATTGAATCTAAAGATGCAAATTCAACTGTTTACCAAAACCTTGAAAGAACAATAGTTAAAAAAACAACAATTAGAATAAGTGGGAATGAAGTTATGTCTATTGAGGATAGTGATATTTATCATTGTTATGTTGATTTGTGGAAAACTACAACTGAACGTGAAAATATGGAATATCAGGGAATTGGTACAACAAATATGTTAAAACATAGAATTGGAGCAGGAGATAAAACGGAAAATACAGAAGACCAAGCCATAGCAAAAATATTCAAAAACAGATTTTGTATTCCACTAGATTTTGAAATATTAGAAACTCACATGCCTTTTTAACCAAGCTGGTCTTGGTGATAGACTTGAATATGAACTTACATTCAACGACTACAACAAAGTTATTCATTCAACAGATGCAGATGCAAAATATAAAATCAAAAATATTTGCTTACAATTTGATATGTTTTCTAACCCTGAATTAGCAAGTCAAATAAGACATCAAATTGACGGTAAAATGGTTATCTTATATGACAGAATATTAAGACACAGAAAAATAACCAAAAACAAAACTGATGCGCTATGGAATATTAATCTAAATACCCCATCTAAAAGTATGAAAGGTATTCTGATGTTATTCGAAGATCCTGAAAGAACAAGCACTGAAACTTATTATAACCCCAATATAACAAAAGTAGAAATGACAATAGAAGGTGTTCCAAATCAATTATACAGTCAAGGAATGGAAGCAGATCAACAATGGGATGAAATAAATAGACTCTTTGCTCTTACTTCAAAAAGAGATAAAGAAATAAATAAAACTGCAAAAAATTAAATTTATCTGATACAACATTAAAAAAATACTTAACAACTAATTATGCTTTATGGTTAGATTTGCGTTCAACAGATGATAACTCATTACACAGTTCAGGTAGAAGAATCGAAAATGCATCCGAAGGTATTACAATTCAAAAAACAAAAACAGCAGGAACTGATAATAAACCGATAAATGTTTATATTTATGTTATACAAGATGCACAAATTAATTTTGAAGATGGAAGATTTAAAGAAGTAAAATATTAAGTACCGGGCTCTTAATTTTTATTTTATTCATTAAGTGCGGGTTTTCCCTTAAAAAATGGAATTACCAAAAATATCCTCATTGTGCAATTATTTGTGGTCAGACCGGTTGTGGAAAAACAAAGTTTGTTCTTGATTTATTAGAAACGGAATATCGTCAAGTGTTTAATTATATCGTTATACTTTGTCCAACTATTCAATGGAACAAGGCATACAAAAATCGTGAGTGGATTGTTGATGTTAGAAAACCAAAAGCAAAAAATTTAATAATTGTTAATCCTATTTGTAAAAACGGAGAAGAAAAGCTACAAGATTGATTAAGAATGTTCTTTAACAAATATGCTGGACATCCAACATTATATATTATAATGTAGTGCAACAAAAGAATTGACAAAAAAATGATATGCTGTCTGAACTTGCATTTTCAGGAAGACACGCAGAACAAACGGTTTGGGTAATTTCACAGAAATATAATTCTGTTTTAAAAGACTTGAGAGAACAGACAAAATGGTTATGTATGTTCTACACAAAAGATAGAAATAGTTTTACAATTGTTTAGAAGAAAATGATGTTATTCCTACTTTGGAAGAAAGACAAAAAATAAAGGAAGAACTTAAAAAAAAGAAACATCGTACATTAATATTAAAGACAGACCAACCTACTGATTATTGGGTAATTGATTAAGCGAGCGAAGAGTTTATTAAATTTTATTTCTTTAGAAATGAAGAGAGAAGAATTTGATAGATTGTTAAAAAAACAAAAAGATCACAATACACAAAAATGGACCGACTTAGAAATTGATAAAATTTACAAAATCACTGATTATAAATATGTTAACACAAGTTTTGGTAAGAGTGTAATTTTATCTGTCGAAAATAATGATGAAGTTTGGTGTCCTTCTCATCTTGCTGAAAAGATAGAAAACAAAGATACTCCTTTTTATGTAAGACCACTCGGTTTTAAACCATGTAAAAATAATAAAAAAAATAAATATCATGCTTGTGATTTAGTATTTCCAAATAAGAAAAAAAACTAATGCTTAAAAAATGCTTAAGAAATGCTTAAGTAATGCTTAAGAAATGCTTAAGTAATGCTTAAGAAATGCTTAAGAAATGCTTAAGTTATAAAGCAAAAAAAAAATAGCAATAAAAAGCAATGCTATTAGAAATACTAACGATTATAACAAACACTGCAGTTTTGTCATTAGTTGGTTATTTAGTATTTGGTTTTTTAAAACTCAAAAATGAAATATATAAAATGAACGTTGAAGAATTTTTAAGCGAGCAAATCATTGAAAACATAAATATTGATGATGATAAAGCGAGCGAAGCTATAGGTTCCCTTTTAGAAAAAAAAAACGTGAAAGATTATCAGCCGTTGTTGCTGGTGGGGGTAGTAAACAATATCTGGGTAAAGAATTACAATTGTCAGAAATTGATACAATGTCACCAGAACAAATACATAAATTATATTGTAAATATGAAGCAAGATTAGGGGCTAGTATGACCAAGACATTAGGAAACTCTTTTATTAATTTATATGTTATGGGTGTATCAAAATATTTCAACGTTATTAATCCACCAAATTTAATGCAAGACTTAGGGGAAGATCCTTTTATCAATCACGCTTTCACTAATGTATGTTGTGAACTGTATTATAGATATGGAATATATCTTGCTCCTTTAACTGCAATATTAACAACAGCAAGACATATTGATTTCCAAAAAAAAAAAGACGAAAATAATGACATAAAAATGACGAGTGAAAATTCTGAACAAGAAGAAAACAAAAAAGAAAACAAAGAAGAAATAAAAGAATCTAAAAAAACCTCAGCAAAAAAATCCAAAATGAGTAGCCGCTGGAAGGAAAGGTGTAGAAGCAAGAAAGCTAAAAGCTGAATTAAAAAGAAAAGAAGCAGAAAAATTAAAAAAAGAAAACATAGAATTAAAACAAGCTGGTCCACCTCAAATAACAAAAGATGATAAAACTACAGATTCGTTTCATCATATATGTCCAACAAACAAACAAAATTGGAACAAAAATTACATATTACCATTATGTTTATCAATTGGGGTAGTAGGTGGATTGGGGTTGTTTTTTATAAACAAAGAGAAAAAATGATTAGAGAAATCATGTTTGGTAAAGAAAAACCAAGTGAGCAAATCCCTTTAAAAAAACAAAAAAAAATTGACCCGCTTGAATTTAACTAATTTTATTTTTTTAAAATGGGTAAAATAGAAAAAATTGATGAAATGATAAACGAGTTAATTTTTCAGCATTCTTTTTAACAGCTATAAATAGTTTTTTAAAATTATGTGAATTATATGAAAAATTAAAAAAAGAAGAATTAAAAAAAGAAATAGAAGAGGAAATAGAACAATTAAAAAAATAAAAAATAAATAGAAAACAAATTATTTTTATATAAAAATGGCAACACCAAAAGACGGAAAACAAATAGCAAATTTGTTATATCATGCTGGAGTGGAAACATTGTTAACAGTTGGATATTCAGAAATAGGTAAAAAAGTATTTAGAAGGTCAGCACCAAAAGTAGATTTTAACATGAATGATATTTTTATGTTATCCATTGATATACTGCTTGCAATGGCAGCAAAAGATATGTTGATTAAGCAAGGCATTATACCTGCTGATATTATGAAATAAATTTTATTTTCTTAAAAATGGCAAATGCTTTAGCAATGATGCTTGGATGGGCAATAACAAATGCTTTTGCATTTTCTGGTAGTAATTATTTATTTTCACACATGGGTAGTAATGCAAATGAAGAGAAAATAAGACATGATAAAGCTATAGAAAAATTAGAAAAAGCAACAGAAGAATGGAATAAAAGAAGAATTCAAAGATTAGATTTTATTAATGAACAATTAAAAAAAAAGAAAATCATGCTGTTCAAACTTTTGATGATGTTGATCAAGCTATGAGAGAATATTATAATGTTACTGGTAAACAATTAAATTTACCTTTAAATTCAGTTTTAGATCTTAAACCAGTATTAAGTGATTTTTATACTCCATCAGAAGATCAGAAAAATAGAGAAATTGCTTTTTGTTGGTAGTATGGCAATAACTGGTTTTGTTGCTTGGAAATTAAATAAAATATAAAGATTCAATACCATAAGGTTGAGTATCTATTCGGTTATCTAAGATATATCTCTTATCATCAAAGGGTGATAACCCAATTTTAATCATCTCATTTAGATATATTTTATGTTTCTTATGTACTATATTAAACATTGTTTTATGAATTACTTTTTTTTTAAATAAACAACTTTCATATGATTCAGAATTTAATTCTTTTTTAGTTGTTTTTTTAACTCCCTATGCTATACATTTAAATTCAACTTTGCTTAAATCTATATATTCATATCCATACATTTTACTTCTTATTCCAATAAATTTTGTCATTATTTTACCTCCTAATTCATCTATAAATTTACATATTACCTTTTTATTTACAGTTGAATACAAAGGATGATCTTTTGGATAATTAGATGTATCTAAATTTTCTTTTATTTTTTTTTAAATCAGAGTATAGATCTTCTGTGAATATATTTAATACAAATGCGTCCGTGTCTGTATATAAAATTTCATTATTTGGAAAATATTTTTCAATAATATCATAATAAAATGTATACATTACTAATTTTGAATAATCTAAAATACACATTCCTAAATAAATAGGTTTATTAAAATACATTGATTTATAATTTAACAATACTGCTTTAAAATTATCATTAAAATCTATTATATCTTTTAGATTATCTCTCGATGCTAATCTTTTAAGATCTTCAGGAGTATATACTAACTCTACTAAACACCTATTAGAAATATCCTCCATTGTTTTTCCGTAAAAAGAATTATTCATAAATTTCCAGAATTTTTTTCAAAATCATTTTCTGCTTTTGCTCTCATGCTTGTATTGAAATCAATATAATCTTTTAACCACGCTTTATGATTAAAGGATATTATACTATGAATTTTTGTTACTTTTATTCCAAGGGAAATGTAATATTTGAGAATATCATAATGTACAATGTACTCTTTCTTATCATGAAGATCTAAGATTAATTTTTCAACGTTTCCTAATTTAGTATTATGTTGTTTTAAAAAATCTCTTGAATAATCTGATATTTCTTCTTCATTTATATTTCTTAAAACTGGCATAGGTGGATATTTTCTTAATTTGAATTTTGTTTGTGGATCATATCCTAAATCCACTTTAAAAATCATTCCCTTTTCCTCATTACATTTATCTAAATAATAGTTTATATCTTGATTTTCTTTATATTCATCTTCCCATTTAAATTTTCCAGTCGGAAGTTTTTCTGACATCCCACCACCATATAAATTATTAGCATCTATATAAAAAAGATAATTTGGATTATCTAATTTTTCTTTATTAGTAAATTTATTATTTGCTTCAACATAACGTTTTCCTAATACCCGGAAAATCCGCCTCTAATCGCTTTTTTAATCATATTTAACATATCTATATCATTTATTAAATCTAATTTTATTCCTGTATATCTTAATCCTGCATACCATGATAAACCAGGTGCTGAATAACAATAAGCTGGATCTATTTCATAATATTTTAAACATAGTTCTCTAAAATTTTCAAATACATCGGTTAATATTAACACATATAGTTTTTGATAAAGCATTAAGTAATCTTTAAATGTTTCACAATATTTATCAAATATCTTTTTTCCATGATTATATTCGTTATCTGATATATCTTTTTGATTCAATATACATGTAGATTAAAATTCTTTTTTTATCTGGGAAAAAAATTTATTTTTTGATTTCTCTACAGAATCAAAATAATCATATGGAAATACACCTTTAAAACTTCTTTCAAATTTCTTTTCACTTTCGTTATACTCATGATTTTTTAAATCTTCAAATAAAAGACTTTTATAATGCTCAATTAATTTTTCATCTCTTTCTTCTTTACTTTCAAATAATTGATTTTCTACATGAATGAATAATTCTTTTTTAAGTATTTTACATTGATCATCTTTTAATGTTTTTGATAAGTTATCTATACTACTCAGTAAAAATCTCATACTATCTTTAAAAACTAACTTAACTATTTATCTCCAAATGTTATTGATATGTAATTTTCACTATCCTTTGGTAATACCTTTACTTTATTGTATCTTGTTTTATGTTTTAGTAGTTCTTCTGGTAAAAAATGGAAGTCATATCCGCTCCCGTTATGGAAAAGATTGGAAATTGTTTTCCATCACTAGATTCTAAGTTATTACAACTAGAGCAGGAAACTCCTCTAAACTGACCTGATAAATGATTATGTTCAATTATTTTTTCTTTTCTTTCTAATTCCTTTTTACACATATAACAACAATCAGAAGTATTATATAGTTCTTCTTTTTTCTCTTTTGATATTTTGAATTCCTTTTCTGCATGATAATAGGCCCATTTAATTTTATCTTTATAATGTAAACATGTTTTAACAAAATCTTCTTCAGCATTTTCACTAGGTTCATGGTTAATATTTTTATTTGGTATAACATTAGGATATTGAGAAACTAATTGTAAATTATAAGAAACTACTTTTTGTTGTTGTAAATTTATTGTATTATCTTTAAAAGATAATTTAATGTTTTCTCTTTTTATTTTATTTCGTAGATTATTAATATCAATCTTTCTCCTTTGAAGTTTATTTATTTCACAATATTTATTTATTTCATAATCACTTATTATCGAAAATTTTATCTATCAACTTATTAAAATATTTTTCAATATATTTTTCTTTAATTTTATCTATATATTTTTTTGTTTCTCCATTATTTATTTTATTATTAATGTATTTATGATAAACTGTTTTTGCTCTTTTTTCAGTTAACTCTCCTTCTTTTATTAATTTATTAATAATCATATTTTTTTTATTTTTCAATTAACATTATGTTATTTACTTTTTATTCTTAATTTATTAATTTGTTTTCGAAGATCAACATCCATATAATTTAACTTTATATTAATTGATTCAAAATCCGCATATCCAACAAATGGTAGTTTTAATTTAAAATGATGATTTTTAAATTCACACTTACTTCCTTCTTGTGGCATTTTATATTTAAATGGTTTATTTTTAAAGCAATCCTTTTTATGTTTTTCTAAAGCTTTTTCAGTAGTATATGAAGCAGTAATACAATTTCTACAATGATATCTTTGATTATGATTATAATTAAGATAAGCATTAAAATTTTTAATTAAACAATCATGTTTTTTATCTTCTATACTAACATATAATAGATCTATAACATAAACTCTATCTTTAAATTTACTTCTATATTTTGGATATATATTTCGTAAATTTTTTTCTTGATTTAATTTATTAAATTTTTTATCATCAGGATCAAAAAGTTTGTTTTCAATTCCAAATACATTGATAGCTATATTTGTATTTTGTTTTTCAAATGTTTCAGTTGAATTTATACTTATTGGAAATTTAATATTTTTCATATTAATATGATCTAAAAAAGGTTTGTAAATTTATGCTCTTGCGGGGTTTTTATTCATTTTTTTAAATGTATCGGAATATTCTTTATGTTCATCAGGTATTTCATTTAATTTATATAGTATTCCTGCAATTACACTATAAGCAAAACAGTAGTTATCATTGTTTTGTATATTTAATAAACTATTAAATTTTATTCCTAAATCAAAATAAGATGAGCCGTTTATACTTCTTACTCTAACAACTTTAACTTCTGTGTTTTCTATTTCATAAAATATTAAACCAGATTCTTTTCCCTGATGTTCTTCTTCCCATACTTTATACTCTTTTATAATAGAATTATATATTTTATTAAATTTATTTTGTGCATGAAGTCTTATGAATCCACTATTATAATGTCTTTCTATTTTTTCAGCGTCTATAGCTATAGGTTTTGAATAAATAGTTTTTATAATAAGATTAAATTTCACATTAGGAAATGATAAAACTAATCTTTTAACATCTGGTTTAATCTTTTTAAAATAACTATCTATATTAACACCGCTTTTGTTGATAAGTTCTCCAACATAATTTTTATTTTTAGGGCCCATTTTGTAAGGTTAAATTTTAATTATATTTTTTTCTTTGATATAAAGTCCAATAAGTAGGATTTCTAATTATAAATTCTTGATAAGATTGTTTATATTTTTCTTTGTTATTTTGATAATGATTTTGTTTTATAGGCTTTATACATTGTTTACACGCACATTTAACTCTCATTGGTTTATCCTTTGCTTTATAATATTCACTTAGTAACTTTAATTCATTCATTTTTCCTTCTGTCATTTTTTTAAAAAGAATTTTTATTTATTTAAAATGGTGTTTACAAATCTAACAAATAGATTAGCAGATGAATTACATCGCAGAGTTGTATATGTTTTTCCTAAAAGACGTGTTTATGTTCATTCTGTTGACCAGACATGGGCAGTTGATTTGGTAGATATACAAAAATATTCAAAACAAAATAAACATTATAAATATTTATTAGCAGTTATAGATGTATTAAGTAAATATGGTTGGTTAATTCCATTGAAAAATAAAACAGGAGTAACAGTAAGTGAAGCATTTAAAATATTATTTAAAGAAAGAAAACCAATGTATGTTTGGTCTGACAAAGGCTCTGAATTTTAGAATCGACAAGTAAAAGAATTGTTTAAAGATAATAACATAAAGTTATATTCAACTGAGAATGAAGAAAAATCTAGCGTAGTAGAAAGGTGGATAGGAACAATGAAACAACATATGCATAGATATTTTACTGCCAATGTAACTTTTAAATATTATGATGTATTAGATCAATTAGTTAAAAATTATAATAGTACAGTACATTCTTCAATTAAAATGACACCCGTTGAAGCAAGTAAATTAAAAAATGAATTAAGAGTTTAAAAAAATTTATATCCAGAAAAAGAAGAAAAGATTAAAAGACCTAAATTCAAAGTAGGGGATAGAGTGAGAATAACAAAAAAGAAAAATCAATTTGAAAAGGGTTATACAATTCGATGGACCAAAGAAATATTTTTAATTAAAAAAGTTTTAAATACAAACCCTATTACTTATAAAATAAAAGATTTAAAAGGTGAAGAAATTTTAGGTTCTTTTTATGAACAAGAATTACAGATAACTAAATTTTAGATTTTTATTCACTGTACTCCAGGATTTTTTTTCTCACTTTTGCCTGTGTAACTCTTTTCCATTCGGTGTACTCCCGGGTAACTTTTTTTACTGTGTTAGACCCGCAAGAAAAATTTGGATTCGGTGTACTCCCGGGTGTTTTTTTTTTTTTTATCACTTTTTCTGTGTAGCTTATTACCACCTCCGGCTGTTTTTTTTTAAACACAATAGTAATATGTTATATTACCCACCTCCACTACCGACTATTTTTTGAGGGACGAAAAAAAATAGTCGGTGGGGGAGGTGGGTAATATAACATATTACTACCATACAGTGATATATGTCTCAATCACCTATTCATCGCCTATTCAGAAAATATGTTGTAGATATATGCTCACTTACATTCTTCTTGCGGCGCTTTTCGTCTTTTGTTATAAGTGTTGGAGATTGTTTATAGTTTGCCTTCATAAAGAGTGATTTCGTGCACAAGCCGGTTTTATACGATACATATTGTTAAAATATACCTTTGTTGTACATAAAAAAAAGATTGTGTGTGTGTGTGTGTATATATATGTGTGAATTTTATGATAAATTTTAATAAAAACACGAAGATGTAAGAAATTCAGGAGAAAAATTATTTGAAAGAAGATTAGAAATTATTAAACTCGATACGCGTCTTCCTAGCGGTGTTACGCTTTATATAAAAAAGTATTTTTTTAACGATCATACATTATATAAAAGCGGTTGCTTAAAAATGTGAAACTGATAGCGGTATTTTTATGTAATTATTGTGACGCCTATTTCAAAGCCTGCAGTACCATACAGTTGCTATAACAGTGTTAATCAATAAGTTTTAAACTAAGCTGTCCGACAAACGCGATGACTTCACTTTTCCAATTGTCAACTTCCCTTTTCTTTGTAGCAACATCCAAACAGCGCCGGCATACAGAGTTTACATCTCCCAGCTCTTTCACTATTTAAGAGCCTATGGTCGATACAGTGACTTCCTTGTAGAGCACGGTTACTCAAGAATTGGCTTTTTAAAGATGGGACTTGAAGTCGTCCCTCCAGAAGATTTACGCTCGAAATCACCATGTTGTGAACCGCTATGGGATATCTGTTTCCCAGGTGACACCAAATCTTTTTCTAAAAAAGCTTAATTGTTGCTTCCTCTACCTGGTTTGACCTTACTACCGGTTTTGACATGTTCAACACGGTGGGCGTTTTATATGAAGCTAACTCTACCGGTGTACTAGATCTCATCGTGGTTTTTATTGGGTCCGTGTTGTTCATCTTTTTGTGTGTGTCTTCATTTTGCTTTTCCGTGCCGTACTCATATTGTGTTTCTGTTTCTTTGATGTTTTCGATATTTCCATTATCCTTAGATTATTCTTGTTGGATTGACTGTAGGGTTCTCATTTTTTTTACACTTTGAAATACCTAAAAGTTTGATATAAACAGGAAGGAGATATATAATGCTAAAATTTATTACTGAGAGATGTTTTATATAAACTGGAACTGACTATATTCATAATAACATATTTATTAATAGGGAAAGTATGTCCAATCTTCATAGTGAAATGTGCCGTTTATGCCAATAAATAGAATACTATGAGCCAAGTGGATGGGTTGTCATGAAGATTAAATGTAGCACTCTGGACATTATTAACATAAAATAAAAGTGCGTCATGCTTTATCTTGTACTTGTACTTGTAAGACATATCATTATATATTTGTCCAGTCCAGTTGGCCAATCATTGAAACTTTGGGACAGGCATCCTTTTTTCTATCTTTTTATTTTTAGCTATTTTTGTATATTTTTTCATTGCAACTATATATATTTTGTGTTGTATAATTTGTCATGCATTATCCCTTTAATTAAATATGAATATGTTGAAAAAGTATTTAGTGTTTAGAAATGTTAAATTTCATGCTGTTGCTGATTTGACTCTGTTAAATTATCAAATAAACATACTCCGAAACTACGTAAAAGGATAGTGGATACTTATTTGGATATGTTAAAAGTATCTTATTTATGCCGGTGAAAGCAATCCAATGGACTTATCTCCCCACACAAATATTAAACACCATTTTCGTCTTCGATATATATCTATATGTTTGCCATAAGAGAAAAATATTTTAAAAAGTAACATGATATGTGGTACTCACATATGTTTTCTACTCATTTCAGTTATGGTGTACTTGTTCGTTAGAGAATTTCTCATATGGATGTACTTTCACGCTTTCAACGTTTGGCATTTTTTATTTTGTAATTTCGAAAGGAGATTCTAACCACCGGTTTATATTGCCCTCATCTCACTAATTTATCATGCCAAGATGTCTTCCAATCGACTTGATGAGTGCCCTGTGTTGGTCTATATGAAGTTATTCTCCACCAGCTAGGACACTGCTTTTGTCGGGCAAAGGATGACGGTGATTGTAAGAACACTTTGCCAATTTAATTTACAGTACTGTGCAACGTAGCCCTACAGAATAAAAAACGGTCAGTCACCCGTTATTCTTGTGCCATGGAGCAGTCAGCGTTCAGTCATCGATCAGTTAACGAACATGACGACTTGTTATTCGTCCAAATTGTCCATTGACGCGAAACGCGACGAATGACGAGCACCCTATTCGTCCAACTCGCGTCCAGATTCGTCCATCTATCACGTGATATCTCGGGTGAAAGATTTTGCGAAATATAGATTCGTTTCACTCAATGCATACACGATCGTTACATCATCGCAACAGATCAATCTTTCCGCTATTAATACATAATTGTTTAACATTTTTTTTTTCATTTTCATGGAGTCTTCAATAAAATACAGTTCGAAAGAAACTGCTGAATTGACGGGAGTATTCATCAAAATTTGTTATTTTCATCGAGTTTTAAACAAAATAATGCGTAAAGGGAAAATTTCTTCCTAATCGGTGCATTTTTAATGACTAAAAGTTTTACAAGTCAGTTTTAATTATTTATTTCTGGATATATTGGAATTTTAAACAAACAAATGTGTATAACAAAAGTGTTGCACTGACTGGTAGATTTGCAATGACTCAAATGAAGGCTTATAATTGTTTTTACCAAAATAATTATTGTTCATTTTCATGGAATTTTGAACAAAATAATGTGCACAATGAAAGTTTTGCACTGACCAGTGCATTTGTTTTGACTAAAATAAAGATTTCTAAATCTTATATTATTTTTTTTCATTTTCAACGAATTTAGAACAAAACACTGTGTAAAAGGGAAGGTTCCCACTAACCTGAATATATGTAATGACTAAAACGAAGATTCATGAGTAAATTTTTTATCACATTTTTTTCATTTTCATGGAAATTTTAACAAAGTAATGTGTAAAAGGAAAGTTTGCATTGGCCAATGTATTGGTAATTACTAAAATGAAGATTTATTAGTTATTTTTAATTACATTTTCATGTAATTTTTAACAAAATAATGGGTGAAAGGAAAGTTCCACACTGACTGGTGCATATGTAATGACTAAATTGAAGATTCCTTAGTAATTTTTTATCAGATTTTTTTTTCATTTTCATGGAATTTTTAACAAAATAATGTGTAAAGGAAAGTTTCGCACTGACCGGTGTATATGTAATGACTAAAATGAAGATTCATAAGGAATTTTTTCATCACATTTGTTCATTTTCAAATAATTTTTAATAAAATAATGTGTAAAAGGAAAGTTTCCCATTGACTGGTCTATATGTAATAACTAAAATGAAGATTCATAAGTAATTTTGTTATCACAGTTTTTCATTTTCATGAAATTTTTAACAAAATAATGTGCAAAAGCAAAGTTTCGCACTGACCGGTGTATATGTAATGACTAAAATGAAGATTCATAAGTAATTTTTTTATCACATTTTTTATTTTCATGGAATTTTTAACAAAATACTGTGTAAAAGGAAAGTTTCGCATAGACCGGTGTATATGTAATGACTAAATTGATCATTCAAAAGTAATTTTTTTGTCCCATTTTTTTCATTTTCATGGAATTTTTTTTACAAGGAAAGCTTTGCACTGACCGCTGTATTTGTAATGACTGAAATAAAGAAACATTAATAATTTTTTATCACACTTTTTTTTCATTTTCATGGAATGTTTAACAAAATAATGTGTAAAAGGAAAGCTTCGCGCTGACCGATGTATTTTATAATGACTGAAATGAACATTTATTAGTAATTTTTTATAATTTTTTTACATTTTCATGTAATTTTTCACAAAATAATGTGTAAAAGGAAAGTTCCACACTTACTGGTGTATATGTAATGCCTGTGTCACACTACGCCACGACCATGAAGACCTTACTACGACCTGCAATAATTAAAGGTCGTGGAGAAGTCGTGGTACATTCGGCAAAATTTTGACATTTCCAAGATGTAACCACGACCATACTACGAGCATAACACGATCATGCTACGAACCAACTACGATCTCATTTCGACTAAGCCACGACTTCACTACGACCATCAAGTCGTTATTGCGACCTTACCACGATTATCCCGACTCCATCACGACCTTACTACGCCCCCGTACGACGAAACCACGATTCTAATACGACCTAAAAAGTTCTTACTACTCTTCTACGACGATGCCACCACAATCTTGACCAATTTTTATTGGGTTTGTCTACGGGTTTGAGAAGGACATTAACCGATCTGCCACCAAATAGATCTTCCAAACCCATAAATGCCCCACTGACTGTATGCAGTTCATGAAAAGCTTATCCTTTCGGAGCACCTGATGTCACTCTTTTGAGATTTCACACTGTTAGTGCTTTAGTTTTTATTGTTTTTTTTGTAGTGTTTGTGTTTAATAGTTATGTAGCGTCTTTGGACTTCCGTCTATTGGTGTTCTTACTTTTGCCTTGTCTCTGGACTTTGATTTATGTAATCTTATTCTTTGTTCCTTCGGTATTCTACTGCCTTTGTTTGGTATAAATACTATGCAACATATAATTTATCCGTTTTCCTAAAATTTCACTGATTGCAACAACATTCCACTCATATCATCAAAACCTGTGAAAAAGCGTGGTAGGGGAGAGGCATTTCAGCATTTCAGCGAAATATTACAGTAAAAGCCCTCAGAGTGATCATGACGTACTGCATTTTTTTTTTCTTTTTTTTTCTAGTAGTTCATGAAAATAATCAGTAATCATGATGCAGTCTGAAAGTCCAATATCACAGCATGAAAGATGGTTGCTTGGTCTAAGAGGGTGATATATTGCATATCAGAAACGTCTGCAACAAAAGCTCTTGGTTTCGCATCCCATTTTTTTACAATCGAATGCTCATACGAATTGTAAAAGCTTTCAATATTCTTTGGTATTTTGCAAGTCAAAATTTATCTTTCCTATGATCGCGGTAAAGTCGTGGTAAAGTCGGCATAAACTTGCACTAAGGTCTTTTATATCGTAGTTCAATCGTACTGTGGTCGTGGCAGAAACGTGGAATAGTCGTAGTAGAATTGGAATGGTCGTAATGAGATCGTAGTAGAATCGGAGTGGTCGTAATGGGATCGTAGTAGCACCGTATTGTGATCGTAGCTCAATCTTCACAATTGGCATTTCACGACCCCACTACGATGCTACCACAATCATGAAGACCTTGACACGACCTTTCCACGACCGTACTATGACTCTAGTGCGACACCACTACGACAAAATTTCACCACGACCGCACTACGATTTTTGAAGCATGTTCAAAATTGTTCCACGACCATCACGACCATGAAGACCTTTCTACGATCCCACTACGACATTACTGCGATTACCCCGATTGCACCACGATCTTAATTTATTTCTTAGTCGTAGTGCGATCGTGGCCTAGTGTGATGGGGGTATAATCACTAACATGCAGATTCATTAATAATTTTTTATTTTTATTTTTTTTTCATTTTCAAGGAATTTTTAACAAAGTAAAAAGTAAAAGGCAAGTTTCGCACTGACCGGTTTATTTGTATTGACTAAAATGAAGATTTATTAGTAATTGTTTATCACGGTTTTTCTTTTTCATGTAATTTTTAACAAAATTAATGTGTAAAAGGAAAGCTCCACACTGCCCGGTGTATGTGTAATGACTAAAATGAAGATTCATAAGTAATTTTTGTATTACATTTTTTTTTTATTTACATGGAATTTTTAACATGCGTAACGACTAAAATGAATATTCACAAGTGAATTTTTTATCAAATTTTTAAATTTATTAGAATTTTGAACAAAATAATATGTAAAAGGGAAGTTCCAGACTGACGGTACATTTATATGACTAAAATGAAAAATTTCTTAGTGATCTTTTATTGAATTTATCATTTTCATGTAATTTTCAATAAAATAATAGTTTTAGACTGACGGGTGCATATGTCATGACCAAAAATAATATTGACAAGTGATCATTTGTTATTTTTTTTATTGGAATTTTGAACAAAAAAATATGTAAGGGTAAAGTTCCAGACTGACCGGTACATTTTTAATGACAAAAATGAAGATTTACAAGTGATATTTTGTCACTTTTTATGGGATTTGAACAAAATAATGTGTAAAAAGGAGTTTCCCTCTGACCTGTCCATTTGAAATGACAGAAATTACATTTTCATTAATATTGATCGATATTTTTTTATCATTTTCTGTATTTTTGTGGAGTTCTTAACAAAATAAAGGAAATTTAACTATTAATTTTCAATTTATGTATTCTTATTATATCAAATTGAAGTATTTCACTGTTCCAAGTCGTTGTCAATGTTTATTTTGTATAAAACCGTTATCACGATTGAATTCGTTTCATTTCATCAGAAAATTAAAATTATCTATTAATCTATTGATTATTTTGCATATCATTGAATGACGAGTCCTCTCTCGTCAATTGACGAACTGTATTCGTCAAATTACGAGTACCTGGACGTGAACTGTTATGGACGTGAATCGATTCGTCACGTCCCGTCCCATCACGTTTCCCTCAGCAATCCGTTCACGTCCCGTCAGCAATCCGTTTCACGTTCGTCAAACGGTAAGGGCTACGTTGCACACTACTGTATTTTTGTTGACAACTCTGCATCAATGACTAAAATAAAATGGATGTAGCGTTGCTCGACATCTAGCAATGAATTCCGCTCAAACCGGTGGTAGGGGCCATCTTGAAATTACAGTACTATGAAGTATGAACAAAGCTCATCGTCAATGCCCCACGGTGACTTCAAGATGAAGCACAACACTAAAAGCTTGGGTTGCTAAGATTATCCTGTATTTGTGGAGACTGTGTCTCCTTTGCTTGTGTTCCATATCCCTTCATTGCTTTTTGCTTAGAATACATAAAATTCAAATACCGATAATTTCATACCTAACATGAATTTGTTTTTTTTTTAATTTTCCGTTGTTAGACTAAGTGAGACATGATGATTGTATTTTTTTTTATTTTTATGTTCTATTGGAGTAATGTTGGATAAATCAAATAGAGGGAGGTTGTAAAATTAAACGTGTCATTTGTCTTTTATATCTATAGCCTAAATGAATGCATCATGTACGACATATACGAAAAATTTTAATGTTAAAGTTTTACTTGAGTAATATTGACTACATTCAAAATTCTGGGAATGAAAAATCCCCTTTTAGCTCAACTGGCTAATGCCAGGATGAGCTTTTGCCATCACTTTGCGTCCGACGTCCGTCCGTTCGTCCGGCGAAAACTTTTCATTCAAAGATCTCCTCTAAAACTACTGGGCCAATTGGCACCAAACTTTGCCGCAATAATCCTTTGGCGGTCCTTAGCAAAAAAGGTTTTTTTTTAGGCCAGCGTGATATCCAAAATGGCACCCAGCGGGAAAAATAGTTTTAACATTTGACCCTATGGGAAACACATTCAAAGATCTTCTCCTCTGAAACTGCTGAGCCAATTGGCACCAAACTTAGCCACAATAGCCCTTTGGTGGTCCCTTACAAAAATAGTGTTTTTCAGGTTCGTGCTATATCCAAGATGGCCGCCAGCTTGGAACATAATTAAACATTGTACCATATGGGAAAACACATTCAAAGATCTTCTCCTCTGAAACTACTGGGCCAGTTGTAACCAAATTTGGCCAAAATATTTCTTGGATGGTTCCTTACTTAAATGATGTTTTTCAGGTTTGTGTTATATCCAAATCGCCGCCATTCGGGAACATAGTTTTAACATTGTACCATATGGGAAAATTGGACCCTATGGGAAAACGAATTATGAAACTACTGAGCCAATTGGCACCAAACTTGGCCACAATAGACCTTTGGTGGTCCCTTACAAAAAAGGTTTTTTTAGGTCCGTGCAATATCCAAGATGGCTGCCAGCGGAAAACATAGTTTTAACATTCGACCCTATGGGAAAACACATGCAAAGATCATCTTCTTCGAAACTACTAAGCCAATTGGCACCAAACTTGGTAACAATAGTCCTCGGGTGCTACCTTACAAAAATAGTGTTTTTCAGGTTCGTGCTATATGGCCGCCAGCTTGTAACATAGGTTAACATTGGACCCTATGGGAAAACACATTCAAAGATCTTCTCTTAAACTACTGGGCCAATTGGAACCAAACTTGGCCACAATATTCCTTGAATGGTCTCTTGCAAAAAAAGTTGTTCAGGTCAGCATAATATCCAAGATGACTGTCAGCGGGAAGCATAGTTTTAACATTGAACCCTATGGGAAACAAATTAAAATTAAATCTTATTCTCTAAAAATGCGTAATTGGTAACAAACTTATTTAGGTCTGCCCTATATCCAAGATTGACGCAAGCAGGGAACATAGTTTAACATTGGACCCTATAGAAGAAAACTCATTTTAGATATTCTGAGCCAGTTGGCACCAAATTGAACAACTTGAAAAGTACTGAACATTAATTATTTCAGAAATCAAATGAATTCTGAAGATATTTTTTTTTTACAAAGACTCTTTTTATATGAAATATACGGGTAAAATTGATGGTGAGGTCAAAACCTATGTATTTTATGTCAGCACCAAAAAAAAACCTTTTAGCTTGTCATTCATTCTAAGGCATAATTTTTTTATGGAAGGCATTGCTTCGGGAATTTTTTAAAGTGATTTATCTTTGAAGCAGTTAATTACAGTGTAGATATTACCTATTAATAGTACGTTTTATGTTTATCATTTGATCATTTGTTCTTTTTTTCAGGATATTTGTACATAAATGTACCAAAGTTTTATTACTTTTAACTGATTTCAAGCTTTTAAATAGTTAATAAAATTATTTTAACCGGATATAATGCAAATGTAAAATAATATTCTTTTTATGGGTGCTACAGCCGTTTTTTTAATAAATTAATTTACGCGTCGTACTTTGGCCTTAATACAGGAGGTTTGGCTATGCGGGCACAAGATTTATTCAGCATTGATAGACAGATAGATGGATAGGTTCTTTAGTATTGTTTATGAAAAAAAATCTTTGAAAAAAAAAACCTAATATTTGCTATCTGTTATCTTCACCTCCATAGAAGTATTAGGTTCTGTTATATTCCATCGTTACTAGAACAGTGAAAAATACAAATATGCATTTTATATAAAATTATTATCATTAGAATAACTTGAATTTTCAAAGGTTAAATGTGTTTTGTTAAAATAGAATTAAGTTCAAGACTTTGAGAATTTCCCCTGCTTCATACCTGTTTACGGTAAGAAACACATGTCTTTCATTTACTCTGTAAAATATATAATATAACCCATATAACACACAAGTAAACCCTTTCCTGTGAGAGTATTTATTGACCATGGTATTAAAACTACGATGGCCGATAGCGGCCGACAGTTTACCTTTTTAAAAGAGTAAAAGTGTCCAAACATTTACATGGCAAATTTGCATTTTTGTTAAAAATGCAAAACTGTACATATTGAAACTCTTGTTCTAATTTATTTTACTAACAAATGTAAAACTGTCACGATGTTAATGCAATTGACAGAACTTGTTTCTACAAAAAGTAAAAATGCCGCTTTTCTAAAAATATGGCATTTTTTTTCTTTTCGGTGGAATAATTGGGTTAATGACCGGCACACTAACCTTATCGACTTGATAACGTAGTTATGTAGAAATTGAGTACCGTAATCTGTGAAAATCATTAAAAAAGTAAAACTTCAGTATCTGAACTTCCAGATGATGACGTACGTTAAGGGAATGGTCATTATTTATCAGCTGAGGGGTTGGGTGATTTAAGGAGGGGTCGGAAATATTTTAATGTCAAGTTTGGGGTGGAAAAATATGTTTCAAATATTGTGGGGGGTGGGGGTGTTCGATATATAATATCTAAATGATCATGTATGTGATGTTAATAGCAGAGCGTTTTGAATAAAGAAAATCTGCAATAACAAAAGCGGCTGACCACTGATCAGACCCACCACTTATTTAAAGATAGGGATCAAAACACCTACATAATGAAAAAAAAAGAAAGAAAAAAAAAACGGAAAAATTAACAATGACCGAAACGTACAATAATAGGTCAGAATCACAATAACACTTAAAATCGCACAACTCAATACTATTGGGAATACAGTACAAGATAAGCTCTCAATAACTGAAAAAGGCAGTAAATAACCAACACTAATCAATTGTACAAGACATATGCTTGTCACTATGGAACAATACTTATGGTGGCTTTTGAGTTTGGCCTTGGTGATTTTACTTCACAAACTTTTAATGTCTTGAATATCGTATCACAGCTAGGCAACATTCTCAATATCGGAGACAATCTCCTAATCCGGAGAATGTCTCCAAATGCAGAAACTTTTGGTTGGTTGTAGCTTTTAAAAAGTTACAAATTTTCTCCCTTTGTCTCCAAATCTGGGGACAAAAGAAATTCCAATATGGGCATTCCCTTATGCCATGGGTTATCTGGATATGTGCACCATTTTATTGTGCACCAGAAATATGGTGAACTGAACCACGATTTATCAAATGTGCGACATGATTTTATATAACATGGGCTTTTCATCCACTGTCTTCCTATGAGGAGATGTCACAAGATCTAGAGACATTTAAGGTTTTTATACTTTTTCAGCTTCTGAGAAAAAATATTGTACACTAGCAATACTATTTTACAGTCTAAATAGATGGTGCAAACTTCTTTAATGAAGGAATACGTATGTTGTCATTAAAAATCTTTGAGTAGTTCAAATTATAGATACATTTGCAATTTTTAAATAAAAAAAATACATTTTGTGGAAAAGTTACCAGGTGCATATTTAAAAAACGCAGATACCCCCCTTTTTCATGCTGTAACCAGTCATATTAATTTCCAAATGCTCTTTTAGAAAATAAAATTCTCAATTACATTTATCACTATAAATTTCAAAAATGTCTCCCGACATCCAAGAGCTTGTTATATATACAAATGTGTACATTTGTAGGAATAGAAATTAACTGATTGACAATAGTCATACTACTATAAATACTATAAGTTCTAATTTTTTTGGCATGCTTAGAGGGTAAAAAATACAAAACTAAATCAATTGTATAGAATAATTGAATGGGGGGTCAACTTTTTTACCTGTGGTTGTGTGGGGGTTGAAATTTATTCTCTTTTTGGAGTGAGGGGTGATTTTTTTAAGGAACTTGTAAAAATTACCCAACACCTTCAGCTGATAAATAATGACCGAGTACCGTCCTAATAAAGGTTGGAACACCATATCCTGTCCGAACTGATCGGCACTTTATCAATCCCGAAAGGCTAATGATGGAGCGGGTAAAATCCGAAATATGGTGATTAATCGAATTAATCGAATAATATGTATAAATATAAACATATATTTATTCATCATTACAAAAAACAAATGAGGAACAGAGTTTACTATAATAAACCAATATTATTCAATAATTCCCACTGAGAAAACACAAAATAAAAGATCCAACAGCCATTTGATTATCAATTTTATTACTTGCAAATTAACAACTAATATATTCGGTCTTATCGCTAAGATAGATCTGACCTGATGACTATAACATCTGCATAACTCCATAAATCTTTGATGTTTTTATGAACAAAAATTATTCACTGAGATACTTTTATTTAATCTATTACAATAGATACAAAAATATTTCAAAAAGAAAAAGCAACAGCAATACTTTAAATGTATATCCTTTTAACTAATCAGCCATAAACATAATTAATTAAAGGTTTAGGTCATCTTAATAGTTACAATTTAGTTGAATGTCAAATGGGAGGTTGGTGTACGAGTCCTACGTTCGAAGCTTTATTAGTATGGCACTCATTTAGCGCTCTTTATCAAAACAGTGAATTCTGTTGTATAAAATGACATATTCTGATTTACGAAGACGATTGCTCTTGGTATTTTTTCCCAGACTTCTGACCCTCAAGGTTATTGTGCTGGTCGTTAACCCAATTACTCCCACGGAAAGAAAAATTGCCATGTTTTAAGAATACTGGCATTTTTACTTTTTGCAAAAACAATATCTGTCCATTGCTTTAACAGCATGGCAGTTTTACATTTGTTGTGAAATGTAAATTTGCTCATAGGTGCCTATATGTACAGTTCTACATTCAAAACTAAGAATGCAAATTTGCCATGTAAATGTTTGGACACTATTTACTTTTTTGAAAAAGTAAACTGTCGGCCGCTATCGGCCATCGTATAAAACTAGGCTTTGAAAAAATATTAGAATTAAATGAGGCTACACTGCATAACTTGGCTTGCTGACCCTTCTGTCACTCGCAACTTTCGACAGATCACCAACAAAGTTTTAACCGCATTTTGTACTAATGGTGCAATGTACTACAAATTATATAGGTTAGGTTTGGGAATAGGGTGATATTGTGGTTAGAAGGAGGTTACTAGGACAAAAGTAAACTAAGGCTTGCAGCTGTTAATATACAAATTTAAGGCAAGATATACATTTTGGTTTCCCACGAAGGGTATTGTACTCGGAGTCTGTAATATATGAAAATTCACCAAACTAAGTTGATTGGTAACTTTTATGCCTGTAGAACATGGAAAGGGGGGCATGAAGAAAATTGAAATTGTGAAAATATGTTTCTACTAAAAAATTCTGAGAAAGAAATGGATGAAAATGTATGTCATCATAGATGTATAATTAGAAAAAATGAGTAGGGTAATGATATCACAACATATCAAATTATGAGCGCTCGGCCAAACACATGCCTAATAAAAACAAATGTATTCAAATAAAATGTTAGTAAGTGTTTCTCTTTATAATTTTCTTGCCTTGCCCTCCTTTGATATCACATATGTCTCGTAAAAGCAGACATTGACATAAGGTCCTTATCCATTTAAGGTCACTATTGGATGTCTTTTCATCTGTTGGTTTTTAGAAAGGTTGCATTGCATCGCTTTCTTCTGTCAATTTGACCCTGTCAGTTGAACTATTGGATATCTTTTCATCTGTTGGTTTTGAATCACAAAAATGAGTAAGTGAGAAAATAAAGTAATTCACACAGATTTGAAAGACTTTAAAGATTATTTGAAAAAATTATTGAAGAAAAACGATTGTCCATCCCCTTAACGGAAAATTTATCATCGTTAAACATCGGGTGAATTCGGAAAAATGGCTTCAGCTTTTTAGACGAAATCTTCAATAAATTAAATAAAGTGCATCTTTGCTTATAATAAAAGTATTGTAAAAATGGATAAAACGTTCTAACGATGAATACATCGGCAAACAAATACCGAAGCAAGAACAAGGAAAGGGGAAATTCTAAAATCATAAATCCAAAATCATGGCAATTCACAGCAACACGAACTGAGACAGTATGACAAAGACAAAACAAATAAACAAAAATGAACAAGAACGCCACAAAACTAAAGCACCAGCAGTGTGAACCCCTATAAAAACTGAGGTATCATCAGGTGCTCCGGAAGGGTAAGCATGATCTGCTCCACGCGTGGCACCCGTCACACTGCCAGTGAAAAGTCCGGTTTTGTCACAATCGGTGTTAGTCAGTCCGGTTACAAACTCTGGATCTACCCAAAAATATCTGTTCTCATTTGTGAAACAGAAACATTGTAATGGTCTGTCAAATCGTGGTGACGACCGAAAAACTTCTGTAGTGACAATTGCAACAGTGACTGAACATACCCTTGATGTATAAGTTTTTGAGACAGTAGTTTCGCTCTGTTGACAAAATCGCTGTACAAACTACAGGCACGGCATTAGCGAATTAGTTGTGAAATATACACGCCATATGCCGGAGAAGTGGGAATTTTTCTGCTCAAAAACGGGAAGTTCACTATTGGAAAGTCGAAATCACCACGCTTGTCGTAAAGTTTTGTGTTCAGACGTCCAGAGTTGTCAATGTAGAGGTATAGGTCCAGGTATGATGCTGATGATGGTGTATCAGTGGTCTCTTTAATTTCGAGTTCATTTGGGTATATAAGATGAAGGTTATCCTTAAATTGAGGATTGTTCAATGAAAGAACATCATCTATATAACGGAAACTGAAACTAAAGGATTTGGCTAGCTTATTGTCTTTTTTCTGAACTAGCCCTTGTATGAACCTGGCTTCATACGAATAAAGAAACAAATCTGCTAGAAGCGGCGCACAATTAGTCCCCATAGGTATCCCTATTGTCTGCTGGAAAACTTGTCCTCCAAATTCTACAAATATGAAATGATTTTACATAAACACGAGAGCGTTTCGGTTACTTGAACGGCATGTAAACAAAAGTTTCTGGAGCTTACGCATACGCAACAGTTGCTGGATGGACAAACCGAAAGTAGCGTGATTAAAGCTAAGTTGCAACATGTGAGCTTTGTGTCTGTGCATTGTCAGAGGCCTTATTTTGGGTCGATAATATTTGGCACGCCAAGGTTTATACGGTCTGAAGATTTGTTTTAACTCGTCAACGGAAGTCGTGTAACACCGTACTTTTTTCATCAGTGACATAAAAACAATCGTTGCTGTTGCTTGTTCGTTTACACACTTTTAGTCCGTGTGTATATTATTAATTTTCGTGGAAAATTCTAGTCTTGCAGTCACCTTTTTAACAGAAAACGCGATGTTGGAGTTCAGTTTACGCATAGAAAGGGAGAAAATCAGAATGCACGAACTGTTGCTGGATAACCAACTTGAACTACAACGTTACTTTTAAGAATAAATTGTTTTATTCAGGTGACACTTGGTGGTCATCAGAATTTGCATTTAACCTGGTTTTCCATTCAAATAGTACTGCCTTGGCAGGAATTTTTATATGTTGTGACTGTGATATTTATTCCTCTTTTTAACATCATTTGATAGTAAACAAGTGTTGAGAGTATACTGCTCACTTTTATAGCAAAACTAATAAATAAAGAAGAAAAAGGGCATGTTACAAGTCTATTTAAATCTTTGAAAGCTTTAGGCGCTTTGATTGTAATTTGAAACAAACTTCAGGAATCAAAAGGATTTACTGATACTACAGTACACACAGGGTGCTTCAGTTACAAAACAATTAGGTCTGACATTTTTCACAGTGTAAACACCAGCAAATGTTGATGTTTTTGGACTGTACCAACGGTAATTTTTCCATAGCCTTACCAAGCATCAGGTATGCTCAGCATATAGCCTTTTATTGATTAGTATGCTGCAAGGTGAAATAGCACCGTATAAGAGATAACTTTATTCGCTCAAACACATTTACAATAAATTGTAATGGCAACATAACACACAAACAAAATATAACTACTCTACATAAGTATAATGACGGAGTGACAGTGGAAATGTATATGTTTAAAAAATAATAATACTTATTATTATACTTTATGCAAATTTCTTTCATTATCCGGTTATTTCATTGGATAACCGGCATTTGTTAATTTTCAGTAACGTCTCATTAGCCACGCCCGTCCTTAGGAACATGTGTTAATCGTTAGCAACATGTGTTAATGTCGAAATTAACACCCGCTCCGATCGATGACGTCATCGATGTATACAGATTCTTATTTTCTCGTCACTTTTGTTGTTGACAACAATAATTAAAGCTATTTTAGTTATAAATGTATTTAGTAGAAAAATTAGAGTGACTTGATCATATGACAAAGGACCTTGTCACAAATTTAATTGCAGTAAAAAGCGATTTTGCCACAGTTCGATACAATAGTAAAACAGTACTGAGTATTTGTTTATGTGTTTTTGATGTTGGATAAATAAAACATATTATTATTATCATAATTTTCAAACGTAACGTGCATCGAGGACTTATTGTAAACATTTAGCATTCAGTATAATAAAAATCACAATGCCCTTGGATGAAGGTGTTAGTTCGGTTAACACACTCGGTGAAAAATTATCACCCTCGACGTTGTCTCGGGTGATAATTTTTACCTCGTGTGTTAATCTACCCTAACACCTTCATCCAAGGGCATTATGTTTATTTAATATAAAATGTCATAAAAAACAAAATCAAGTATCTCTAAGCAATGTGTTTCTGACATTATATGAAGAAGTATATGAAGAAGTCTGATACAGGGACAATAGTTGTTATAGTTGGTCAGATACAGTATACTTTTGGTTTTGATCAATAAATTCATTACAGTTAATCAATTCTTATATATAAATGAATTTTTTATATTGCAGTCTTTGCTGGGACATGTTATGGTATATACTTATCTGTCCGTCTGGACCATCCGTCCTAATGTAATTTTTTTAGAACACTTTGATGATTTTCTTGAAACTTTGCATGGTTGGGATTGACGGAACAAAATTTCCTTTCATTTTTTTAGGTGACGGGGGCATTAAGTTTTACCCTTGTCCGTCCGTCCGTTTGTACGTCCTTCCGTATGTACGTCGGTTTTTAAATCCACTACTCTTTCAAAACTACTAATCCGATTCCAACCAAACTTTCAGGATATGTTGTTCACTTGGTGTAGTTGTGCACCTGATACTTACAATTTTGATTTTAAAGATTTTAGAGATTCACAAAGGCAAAATTGCTTATTTGTGAGTCTGTTGGTTTTTAATCCGCTACTCCTTCATACCTGCATCTTGAATTCTAAACAAACATTCAGGATATATTGTTCACCTGGTGTAGATGTGCACTTGATACTTATTATTTTGTCTTGAAAGATTTGAGAGGTTCACGGAGTCAAATTTGCTCATTTCTTAGTCTTGTCAGTTTTTGAATCTGCATCTCCTTCAAAATTAGTCCGATTCCAACCAAACGTTCAGGATATGTTGTTTACCTGGTGTAGTTGTGCACCTGAATACTTAGAATTTAGATTTATCAGATTAAGAGGTTGACAGAGCCATCACAACTGTAAGTCAGATTCCAACCAAACTTGCAGCAGATATTTTTCACTTGATCTTGTTGTGTATCTGATACATACAATTTTGATTTACAGATTTTAGAGGTTCACAGAGCCAATTTAGCTCATTTGTTAATTCAGTTTGTTAATGTGGAACTCCTTCAAAACTTTTAAGTCATATTTCATTCAACCTTTCAGAATATGTTGATAATGTTAATCCCTTGGTATAATTGTACACCTGATATTTATAATTTTTATTTTACAGATTTTAGAGATATATATGGAGCCAAAATAGCTCATTTGTTAATTTGGTTTGTTTATCTTCGACTCCATCACAAATGTCCAACCAAACTTCCAGTATATGTTATTTATCAGGTTTGGTTATGCACATTATTCTTAAAATTTTGTTTTTACAGATTTAAGAGGTTTGCCAGGCCAACAAACATTTGTTAATTCAGTTTGTTAATCTGCAAGTCCCTAGAACTATTCATATTCTGAACAAGTTTGCAGAATATGTTTTTCTCGTAATCTAGCCATGCAAATGATACTTAAAATTTTAATTTTACAGATTTCATAGGTTCACTGGGCCAAAAATGGCTCTTCTGTAGTGCAGGCGACACAAGTGTTCCATGGAACACCAATATTTGTTTTTTGTAGATTTTCCATTCTAGAGTAATGGGACTTGAATATCCCAAAAATCCTTGAGTGCCACTCTCTGTCCACATGAAACTATAACTTGATTTTTTTATTGACATTTTCATCAAAGGGTACTGTGATTTTGTGAAATGAATTCTCCTCCTACCTTTTTCAACCTTTATTTTTGAAACCTGATCACAAAAAGATTATATATATATAATTAATATTGTTAATTCAGTTTGTAAATGTGGAACTCCTTCAAAACTTTTAAGTCATATTCCAACCAACCTTTCAGAATATGTTGATTATGTTGATCCCTTGGTAAGCTGCGATAATATTGAAATAGCTATAGTGTCTTTGTTATATATAAGGAGAGTGGGGTATACTGTCTTACCCTTGTCCGTCTCTCTGTCCGTCTATCTCTTACAGTTTCCAAGCTATAATATGTATTAGGGGGCCAAAATTGCAATTTTTCAAAATATATTAAATCTTTATTTTTATTCAGATTTTGATGTTATTTTATTTATATTCCTTTTGTTGTTAGCTTATTGAGGAATGTCCACAGATTTAAAACTGACTGTTTCGAAGCAAAAACGGGTCAAAGGGGCCAAAATTGTAATTTTTTTAAAATATACTGAATCGTTATTTTTAATCGGATTTTGATTGGATTTTTATACGACTGCTAAAACGTTTGAGATTGTATAATGGTATGGCACTGTTGTCGTCCTCGTTGTCTGTAGACAATTTTGTAATTGGCCAATAACTTTAGTTGTAGACAATTTTGTATTTGGCCAATAACTTAAGTTCCAGTTGATCATCCTTATGAAATTTAAACACAATGTTCCTTGGCACAAAAGGAAGGCTTGAATTGGTTTTTGATTTTTGGCCCCTCCTGCTTTCTAAAAGGGGGCCAAAAGGGCATATTTGTTTGGCTGTAGAATTTTTATTATGTGTCCCCCTCTCAAGGGGATGACATAGCCACGGTAAAAAAAAAACAACAAATTTATTACATTTGCGGTATTTTTTAAATTTCACATACTATGTTTCATATGCTGCAACAATCGCTTAATGATACAAAAATTTTAAAAACAAGTCTATCTGATAGTCTTAATGACAATAAAGAAAAAATTTCTAGCCACACTCAAATGGCATGGACGGAAACAAAATTTAGGAGTATTATTTAATATATAATGATACATCGTATAAACCATATGAAATTGATTTCTGTATTTGGCCTTTTTCAGGGTCCACTTTTTTCAAGTTTTTAAGTAGGGAGAAAATGGACTTTTCATTACATTTTTAGCACGCGAGTGATTTGTACTCACCATGAAATAAACATATAGGGGTAATTTACGGAGCATGTATTACTTTTAGAGTTTTCACAATTTCAAGATTTTCGGACATGTGTTAAGTAGTATTTGGAGTGTAATATAAGGGTGGTTACTATTTGGTATTCTTTTAGGGTGATTTGTTGACAGTTTCGTTTTTACACAAAGTTGATTCCTGAAAGAAGCACAGGAAATTAGTGGTAGAAATAGAACAATAGAAACTGAGCTCTCGTTTAAACGACCGTGTTTGGACTTTTATTCTTGAGAAACGCTTCAATGGGCGGACTAAAAAATTTGCACGTGGATTAACAAGGATACTGAAAATCCGTATGCAAATTTTGGTCAAAATCTAAAGATTACTTTTATGAGGATCCACTTTGAAAGACAGGCACTAAATTGATCTTTTATGCCGATTTGTACATCATATGTGCATCTATACGTTCAGCTGCGGCAATCTTCGTTGTTTTCATATGAAATGAAAAAATACGGATGAAAAATATTAGTATTTTTTCAATAAGGAATAACTTTTATAATTATGCATCTATGGTACATTTTGTAACCAATCCAAAAAGAAACATTTCTACCTCATTTTAACTAGAGCTCAATTTCTATTGTTCTACTTCTACCACTTCCCCGTCTGTTATATCCAAGTTTGATATATGTGTACAAGGTTTGGAGGCTTTTCCATTTGAATAGAATTTTATTCATTATCTACAGTAAAAGTATGAGAAAAAAGACACAAGTACCCTACAATATGTAATATTTTATATATTTTTATATCATATAAAAAAGACAAACAATTTGCTAAAGGAAAATGATAAAGTCGTTCAAACCAAGAATTGACATAGGGGTCTAATAATTTATAAAAAGAACTTTATATTGTTTTTTTTTTTGTTTTGTTTTTTGTTTTGTTTTTTTTTTTTTTTTGTTTTTTTTTTTTTTTCTTTTTTTTTGTTTTGTTTTTTTTTTTGCAATTCTAAAATTTAATTATTTATCAAAAAGTTAAAAGTTGTTTCTTTTTGTATTCTTAATAAATAAATAATCAGTGTTCTTCCGCAATGTATACAAAACCACAGTATAGGAACATGTGCGCCTGAAATACCTGTCTTACGGTTCAATCTTTAGGCTGTAGAACGTTTTTACAGGAAAACATGTGAAACAGCACACATGTCCTGTAAATTTTTACATAGTGCCTTTGACTTAGGAAACTTTTTAAAGTATGTAGTCCTCTCAACGTGTATGAATCATCGATGTACCCGAGGCTGATGTTATTTTCAAGTAACCTGTTCATTTCACATTGAAAAGTTTATATTCATAGGTGCAATAAACAGTCATTAAACAGAAATAGATCTATTTCTTTGCTCATGTGTGCGTGTCTCCCTTTAAAGTCATATAGTTAGCATATTGTATTATTAACTGCATATACAAAGCCAAATAATCATATGTACTTTCTTTTTGATGGCGAAAATATCATTTTCATCTCGAAGCCATAAATTGGCTGGAGAGATGTTTAAATGACAAGAAAAAATCACATGAGGCTATTAACAGCTCTAAAAGATGATCTTCGTGCTTGCAATAAAATATAGTGCGTAAGTTTTTTTTCAAAATCGAATATATTGTGTTTTTAAGTTATATTTCTTCATTTTCTTGAGTTGAATACGGTATTGTTTTATTAAATTGAAAACAATATGCATGTTTATCAAATTACTTAGTTTATTTCATATTACGTCCCGGATCAACGAACCTGTTGCATAGTAATGTAAATAACATTTATTTACCTGGGACAGTGTATTGCATACCTTTATAGCAACGAAATCGACATGCGAAATCCACAATCCGATTCTTTTCATGTATTACGGAATAACTTAATACATGCAGACGTATGCAGCAGTTCTTTTGGTGACTACGAAGTGTAGATTTTCAGGGCTTCGAAATTCAGCTCCATCGGAGCTTTGATTATAAAATTGTTAATTGTATACTGTTTACGGCAGTACTGTACGTCTGATTACTGTTTTATCAAGAGCACAGTTGTAGGCTGACTGACGTATTATTTTTATTGAAATGAGCAGTATTAAGTTGTCCTGTGCACATTTATTATGTTTTTGTAACATGGAGTATTATATGTTCCTTATGTGGCAAAATTTACCATACCAGCAGCCACTTTTGCTACTTTGTGAATGGAATTTTACTCTTCCGAAAAAAATAGTTCACTACATTATAGAAGCACACAAAGAAGAAATATCCAAATTCACATTTGAGAACAAAGGAGAAATAGCAGGATATTTAACTTTGAATTATAACTTAGGGCTAATAGGCTGTATTAGATTACATTTAAAATAAATCAGTAGGACCATTAAGCTGTAAATTTTATTTATAACTTTGGCCATTTTCAGAATATGCACAAATATTGTAAAGCAACATGTAAGGTAGTCTCTGGTACTTGAACTTCCTATGAGTAAAATTGATAAATGCCACGCGTATATGTCTTTTGACATGTAAACAGTCCTTGTAAATAGCATTTTCTCTGTATTTAAATGGAATAAAATGGACAACAGGAAACATTTACAATGGCTGAAAATTATAAATGCATGCTATAATCTGCCAGGGAAATACTAATACACAGGAAAAACACAAGTAAGACAAACGTAAACAACCATTTGAACTCCGGACAGCTGGACTTGTACCGGTGTAAGACATAATACTATCCGATCGAAAGTATTAAATATGAGGTTTTTTCCATGGGCGACTATTTAATTGTAAAATAGTTTCCGACCCTGTGAAATACTTTCCACTGCATGTATAAAAGACGTAGATGTATTCCAAATAAGACAAATATCAGTCAGGACACAATTTTATACCTATTAGATAGTATCTTAAAATAAAACAGATTTAAGTTGAAAGATGAGTAGTGTTCATGTAGTCATTAAAATCATGATAATTCAAGAACTTTGGTGACTCAGGAATGATTTTTTGTGCACGTATAATACATGCATTTTAAGATATGATATATTTTCTTTTATCAATTACTGCTTTACTGTAAGACATTGATAATAGTAGAAAATTATGCAACCTTTTAATCTTGATATCTGCTGAATTTGCTAAATTTGTTTATATTTGAATGATACAAAAACAGTACAATTAAGACTGGTTTATTTTGAGAAAAAAAAATCAAAAGTTGCAAATTGTTTAATTATAGAATATCATCCTGGATATTATTAGATTATAAAAAATTATAATGGATAATATTTAATTATAAAATATTATCCTGGATAATATTTCATAATAACATATTATCCAGGATAATATTTAACAATAAAATATTTTCCTAGATAATATCTTTTTATAATATGTCATTGATATCCCGGATAATATATGATAGATGTCATGGATAATATTTGTTAACATTTTGTCATATATCATAATGGATACTATTTTATTGTCATGTATTATCATCGATAATATTCTATTGTCAAAAATCATCATGGATAATGATATTTGATGAGAAAATATCGGATTGGAAATTTTTTCAGATAAATTTGTACTATGATTATATTATATCAGATGTTTTTAATATTTGAAAGGATGAAAATTCATTATTAAAAATATCCCTTGGTATAATAAGATGTAATTATTTACCCTTTGTAGCTAACTTATGTCCATTTTATTAGTGAGTGCAGTTTACCCTCAGGAAAATTTGGCATTTGGATATCTAATCACCAAAATAAATTTGTGAAGGAAGAATTTCACAGCAATGGAGAACATTTGATTTGGGGTACTATCAATTTTTACACCGGCACTAGCAAAGGCAGCAGTGGGGTTAAACCGGTTTATGAGTACCCAAAAATCCCCCATTATCTGTCCTGTTTCCCTATATGAACAAATAAAGGGATATGGAGTAAATGTACATGGGACAAAATCCCTATAAATACATGGTAAGATCAAGCAAACAAAACAACGCTTTCATTGTTGTTCTTCACCTTTAAGTCACCATTAGGCCTCCAACAAAGAGCAAAAACTTCTACTCATAGTAAGGTTTAAGCGGAATTCATTTGTTAAATGTTGAACAACGCTAAATCCATCTATCCATTTTCTCATAGTTGCGGGGTCGTCAACAAGCATAACATATCGAGCAAAGTACTCTTACAAACACTGTCATCCGTTGCCTGACAAAGGGCATAATAGGATAATTAACATTTGTCCACACTACAAATTTCATCAGTTAAAAAGTAGATATCGCCGAGGTCTTGACATGCACCACAAATTTAGTTACAAGTCACATTCCGTAATTTTAGCTGTACCCACACACCTTATGATCACCTTTGTATAATATTAAAACTCATTGAGTACTTCCTTATTGTTGGGCCATAGGTCAAATGTGTATGCACAGAAACAAGCAACACAATACCGCCAAGACACAGTGGTTGGCGCGATTGTTACTGTGGGGGACAACTTGCTTAATACTACTGTTCATGAATTCCTTGAGTTCCTCAAATAATCAGAAAATTTAGACCCAATAAATCATATTGCATAGTTTAAGAGGAGATGGTCAAAATACGTTTCACCCTGATCTGATAACAAAATATAATCAGTGTTGGCATCCATGTTTTTGTTAGATCAGAATGAAATGAGCACTCTTTTTAAGAGTCTCTCATACATAATTCCTTTTAAGAGTCTCCAATACATAATTCCAGCTGTAAAGATTGGTTGAGTATTCTTTCAATAAGTAGTTTTAGAGGGAGGTGATCAAAATTTGATTGCCCTTATTGTAATTTCTTTTCGTCCGGTGGTCTTTCCAGTTTGTAGCTTGAAAGGAATCAAACTACATGTACATACCTTCAATGCAGCCTACTTGTCAAGTGTGGTTCAGCGGGCTTTGGCAAGATCAAGAAAATCTCAAAAGGTAAAATATGAAGTGACAGCCAGGTTTGTGAATATATTGGAGAGAAATCATTAAATAGTAAAAGACCTTGCATACTTTATCTGATTACAGTTTATTCCAGTAGTTTCAGAAGCCATGATCGACATGTCCCAGGATATTTTCAATATGCCTTCTAAAAGCTGTATTGTTTAAAAAACAAGTCTAATAAAGCAGAAGACAAAAGCGTAATATCTTTCTTAATTATGTACAGATTATTACTAGATACACACAGAGAAATGAAACAGACTCGCAAGATGAAGAGCAAAATTAAAAGCGTTGTTCCGTTGCTTGGTTCTAGAGACTCCAATAAATTTTCTCTAAAATGGTCAATTTTATGTCTTTGTTCGCATAAAAATAACAAGAACACGAATAATGTGTGTTATATATGACAATATTGTATGCATAACATCATGAGTTGGTATTTTAACAGCCATTTGTTGACTTAAACTCAATATTTTGCCTCAAATTGATGAAGAATGGGGATTTTCTGTATTTCAAATTTGTCCAACGTTCACTGATTAATCGTAAAATCTGGAGGAAATGTCGGCAGATATGCCATTTAATTGTTCTGTACGATACATTAGTTGTCTTAAAACATTGTTTAGAAAAGCAAAGAGTGTTTAATGCGACTCTAAATACCTAAAATCTTACCCCTACCCCAAAAATTCACCCTAAAGTGGTCATTTTTTTTGTCTATATTCGCATAAAAATAACGAAACCCATTAAAGTCTGCATTGGATATCAAAATGTTGCATTAATCTTATCATGATTTGTCATTTTAAGTCCCACTTTTCAGATTAAACTCAATATTTGGTACAAAATTGATGAAAAATCGGAATTTTTTGGGATATATAAGTTATCTTAAAACAATGTGTAGAAAAACCAGGGGTGTTCAATGTAACTCTAAATACCGAAAATTTTACCCCTACCTCAAGATAATGATGCTAAAACAATGCAAAAAATATGTCTGTCTGTACATATATATGAGTAAAACATACTAATATTTTAACTTTCTTTTAAAAAAGCATACGATATATCGTAATATCAATTTTAACACAGGAAATATGGGTAAAATTGAATATTTTGGGCGATTTTCGTGAAAAGTGGGAATTTTCAGGATTTCGGAATGTTACAAAATTCAAAGTTTAATTGTTGTATAACTGCCCATAAACCACGCACATGATCTTATTTGTTATATATGAGAGTCTCTGTGCATTTTTGTGTTTGAAATGTTATATTATTTGACCTTATTATACAATGCTCAGGCTTTTCAAGCTGAATAAAATGAAATAAATTGTGTTTATTTTTTTTGGGGGGGGGGAGGGGGTAAAAAAATACCCATTAAAAAGTTTGAATCTAGCTAAATGGGCTTCTGCATGTCAGCTTTAGTGAAATACACACAATAATTTGCATTAGAAATTATTATATCTTTTTATCATTTAGAGCCCGAATGTTTTAAATTTTCTATTAATTTTAAGGGGGAGGGGTGCTAATTTTGGCATTTCTGATCACACAATAAGGCTGACTCTAAACTTTTTTCACGTAATTTGTTGCTTACATATCTTAAATCATTATTGCATTTGCAATTATTAGATATATATTCAAATTTATCGGTAATTTATGCTTCTTGCCTTTGATGTGTACTGACCAATAAAGTCATTATCAACGTACTGGACCATATCAAAAATTTATTGGGTCAGTACGTCAGATGACATGCGCGAATCGAAGCGACGCGCATTAATCTGAATGTGAATGTAAAGTCAACTAATGAATGAAAATTATTTGCGACAACAAACAGTAAACAATTTTGAAATTGTTCGTAATTCAAACAGAAATACACGTTTCCCTATAACTTTTGTTTGTATTTTATGAAAAATTCATACCTTGACACAGCAATAAAAAAATCAGGCCATGCATCCAATTCGCTATGATGGTTTGCATTCTTCCACTGAACTGTCGCCGAGTTTAAAGGAAGACAAAGAGACGCCTACCTCGTTACTACAACCCCCTACAATACTGAATTACGCAGGGTGTATTGAGTGACAAGAAAGGCGCCATGCTCAAATGACGGTCTGTCTTTGACAAATTAATCTTCTCGGGTGATGTCCATTCGAAGCAATAATTACTTACTATGTTACAGCATTGATTGTATGTTGTTTTATACCAGTTGAATGAGGCTATTTTCATCATTTATTACATTATTTCCAACGAAATTAAAATGACAGGACGTGTCTTGTTCAAACCCAACGTACACAGAAGAATGTGACGTCACACTACCCTGACGTCAACAAGAATTGTGCACAATACAGTTTACGCATGAATTATTCGCCAAAGAAAGAGTTCCCCTTATTTTTTCAAAATTAACAACGAAACTGCAGCATTTGGAAATTCCCGATAAACAGAATATAGGACTTTTTGTTTTTGATACGGACTTTATCACGGTAGCATATCAGGTTCGCCCTATATTCTACATTTATACGATCCAGAGGTAAGAAAGACGAAATTGTGAAAATATCTAAAATTCCGAAAGTTTCGATTTTTCAAAAATTTTATACCGAAAATCAAATTTTTAAGGACTTTAATGGTCTTATTTTTCAATATTGTATCACAACTGATAAATTGGGCATAAAAACTAGATCAAATTCTGAGATTTATTTATCTGAAAGGAATTGAAAGCTAAAAAAAATCGTCATTTTCGCTATTTTTGGCAGGGGAAGGGGTATATTTTTTGCATCCCCAGATCAAAAAAAACAGCGTAATGTACCCAAACTTGTGTTCATTGTAAAGTATATTATATAAGCTTTAATTTGATACCAAATTTCAGTACACCTAACTTATCTACATAAAAATTATGGAGCTTAAAACATAAAATTAAGAATAAAACTAAAATACAAGAATTTTGTGTGGTGTCCTATAAAAGTGGCCCTATACTGTCTATGCGTGCAGGTTATATTCGTGTTAACATGTTTTATTTTGAAGAGGGGATATAAAAGGACTGAAAAAATCGGTCTGGATCATAAGTGGGGGAGGGTGCACGGAAAGTGATTTCAGCCCATGGCCTATAAGCATTTATATTCAAAAGCATATATAGAAGAGCCCCTCATAGAATATGTACTTGAATTTCAAAGATCTGGGTAGAAAAGTAAAGGAGAACCTAACTCCACAGTTCTGTTACTCTTTTGAAAATGTCAAAAAAAATCAGTAGGTTCCAGGTCTGGGAAAAAATAGGGAAAAATATCACACAATTAAAAAATGTCATGTGCACATCTTCATTGTTTCAAAGATTTAGGGGTTGATTTCACAAAATAGGGACCCTCTGTAAGAAATATCTATAAAATGTCTGAGTTCCGAAGCCAAGTAAAAGGTTCAAAGTCCAGAAAACATAACAAAAAATCAAAATATCTATAAAATGATTGAGTACCGAAGCCAAGTAAAAGGTCCAAAGTCCGAAAGATATACCAAAAAATCGAAATACTTCTATAAAGTAAGGTGCACATCTTTAATTTATAAAGAAACATTCTGTGGAGTTTCTAAGATCGGGGTTAAAAACTATATTGAGTTATTTAAAAAAAATAGGTACCCTATTTTCCCCGCACGCCAAAGCCCGCCTGACATTCACCTTATTCCATAACCCGGATTAGCTCCTCCCCCTGTATTGTTTGATTATGAATAAACAAACAGAAGAACCATTATATACTGAAGGCAATTTAAATATTGCTAGAGACAAATATGATTTAAGTGCTAAATATACATCGTATTAATTGCACCATATGTTAAATATAATAGTAATAATATACAAAATTAACATGATTAAAGTTTAATAATATTTTTAGTACGTTTCTTATTGCATAAATAGTTAAAATCACTTTTATTTGCGATGTAAAATTGTTTTCCGTTTTTCAAGTATTTTATTAAGGGAGGTACAAATTTTCAAATAATATCATCATGTCACATGGAGGAAAAGAAAGATAAATTAAATTTCAACAGATTACTTTTTGACATAAGGATAACAAAAGAAATGGGTGTTATGCATAGTAATGTTTACGATATGTAATGTTAAGTTTCATGTCCGATTTTCTCTGCTATAAAGTAAAAACCGAAATGCAAATGCATTGTTTTGGACATCGTGTATAGTGTAAGGTGTAAAGTGTATGGTGTATGGTGCATGGTGTATGGTGTATGGTGTATGTGCATGGTGCATGGTGCATGGTGTAAGGTATATGGTGTAATGGTGTATGGTGTGATGGTGTATGGTATATGGTGTAATGGTGTATGGTGTAATGGTGCATGGTGTATGGTGTATGGTAAAATGGTATGATTGGTTATGTTTTACTGTACAAGCACGGTATCGATTATTAATTAACTTATGAGGTAAACATGAAAATAGCAATGGCTTTGCTAAATCATGATGAGCGGTCTTAGCTGTCGAAGATTCCGGAGTATCCGTAGAAAATCACCCTGCCTTTGGCAAATAACTTGTAATCTAAAACGCATGCCAGTCGAGGACATCCCTTTTGCATATAGCAGTGCTCAAAGTAGGCATGCAGTGTTGATAATAGGCTACCAGGCTCCGATATAGGCCATTCTAATGAAACTTTTGCCATTCACATGATGACGTTTTCTTCAGTTCCACAACCGAAGCATTCATTTAGATGCCTATGTTTTATCTATTCATTTTTTGCAATGCCGATTACCAACTCATATATATATGTACTTATTTCAAGACCTTTTGCATCGAATGTGTATACGGAAAAGTTTACGTATAAACGTATACGTATATATATTTAGTAAATTTTAGGTATTTTGATCCCGTGAATCTTTCATACACAGTATAATTTTTCATAACGGAATGATTTACAACATTTCAAATACTAGGACTTACATGGAATCCAATTCATGGTTTAAGTACTTTGTCCACTGAGTCGTGCATGTAGAAGAGCTAGGTTAATGATTATCAAGAGATTGGAATTAAGAAACACAAATGAAAAAAGGACGAAGGCATACAGGATCAAAACAGGTTGAGTTCTTTGAGGGGATAAACACATAAATGTTTATTTCGTTTATTGCATCTTTATAAAAGAGGCAGCAAGTCTTTCTATTTGCAACTTGTGACGTTCAACTAGTCAAGTGCCTTCTGATTTCCTAGCTTTCCTCTGAGTAGACCTCTCTCACCCAGGGAACCCCGGGTTACAGAAATAGGACCTAGTATCTCCGGTTTGCGGGGTATAACCCCATAAATGGGGCTGACCCCGAGGGAACCCCGGGATATAGAAATAGGACCCAGTATTCAAGGCTGCGGGGTACAAGCCCTCCAAAACTGGATGTCCGTGGTTGTGCAGGATGAATAAATACACAACCAATTTTTCGGATCGGATGTAAACTCAGGTCCATGTGTTGGAAGAAATGCCACGCTTCCTGCACGTGAAAGAATCCTTGTAACAAGCTCTTTTAAGAGTGGTCCGCAGGTGATTGGCTACAAGGCTAAATTCCTCGCTCCTTTCGATTTCATCCTACTTTTCCAGTGGCAGTAAGAATTTCATGTTCAATGACCCTTTCCATACCCCAAAGTAGTTATTTATTAACAAACTTGTTCTCGTCCCGATATAATTGAAATATAGCTCAGTAGATGTTAAACAATATTCAATCAATCAATCAATCCTCTAGTAAGCAATCTTTTAAATTGTTTTCTGGGACAAAAGTTGTTGCCCGATACACACATTTAAGACGTTTAAATTTACGAGTTTGTCCCCTAGCTTTTTCTTTTCTGTCTCCAAAAATAGGTACATGTAAAAATAACTTGGCAGTCGAAATAAAAAAAAAACGTCGCCACATGAAGCACACTATTCTTAATAAAATCTAACCAATCTTTGCTTATTTTTATAACTTGTGTTTGATTTAAAAGCTTTAGATACTGGGCTTAACATGGTAGGCATCTTAAAAGCTTGCGAATATTTTTCAATAACACCATTCAAATAACTTATACCGAAGTTACTGTAAATTTAAATTCTGCATATGCGCATTTCGACAACTTATGTCTCTTCAGTGCAGATAAAATCTAAACGTTTGGAAGACCATAAAATCAAATATGTTAAAAAAAATGATAGAGAACAAATGCCCAATATGATCTAAAAGTAAAGCCAAAATCAGCTCAGGACAGAGCTTTGCATGAGGGAGATACTCCTTATTTTTCAACAAAATTTACAAAATTTTAGATATTGCAAGGTTCGAAATACGATCGGCTTTCGCGTCAGCACCGAAGTACTGACTACTGGGCTGTTGAATACTCTCGGGGACTAACAGTCCACCAGCAGTGGCATCGACCCAGTGGTAACAAATAACTTATACCGAAGTTACTGTAAATTTAAATTCTGCATATGCGCATTTCGACAACTTATGTCTCTTCAGTGCAGATAAAATCTAAACGTCAAAATGATTTACCTATCTTTTAACAAATGCTTGAAATCAAAAAGTTCAAGTGGTCTTTTGAAATTGAAGGCTGTTGATACTAAAGTATATGTTGATCTTTCAAAACATAAACTCGTGACAAGTACGCAAGCTGGCTATACTGGATATACGTCTCATGCTTTACATATGCTAACGATGGCTGAAGACTAAATCAACAAAATACCATTCGAACAGACCGCGCATTGATTACTTCAAAAATTTGTATATTTTTTACTATTGGAAAACAGCAGAGAAAAAAGGGTGGTTGGGTGACAAAAACTGATTTATCCCTACCACCACTTTTCTTAGGTGATGTATACCAAATGCATTTCCGGAATTCCTATTAAGTTCGTCTTCTGGCTTTAATTATGTTTATGTTTTCTTTCTTATTTTTTAAGAGGGTATCCGGGAGATTGTGTCCTGTAGTTAATTTGGAATGACTGAATATTGAATCAAGGAAAATTGGAGGAGATATAACGTATGAGTTAAACTTGATGTGTATACTTTTTTAACAATTGGATATATGCAGTTGCAACTTTTTCAAAGCTCGTGCTCTAGGATAAAAAAGGAATATATTAGAAAAAAAATACCTTAATGATGCTGATGTAAGCAGTGCCTTTGCTCCTTAAAAATCATTCAAACCTTTTCCAATTTATGTTCATTTGTTAATATTTGAGTGAAACCTCAATGCGTACTTCTCAATAAATCGATCAGACCGAAAGTTAATGAATTGCTGTTGTGTGTAAGTGAAATATTAACGTTTTGAAACACCATATACTGATCTTTGATAAACACACTCGTGTCAAGCATGCAAACATATATCTTTCAATACTTCAGCTTTAAAACACGTAACATGTAATACGAGTTTTTCTTCTCTCTCTACTGAATTGTTTCAGTAATGATTAAAAAAAACAAACCAAAGTAAAATAATCCCACAAAAATGGTTAGACAAATAACGAATACAATCACTTCAAATTATGGGTCAGAAAATGGACATGTCTTTTCAATTCAAATAAATTTTCTTGTAATAACTCTATGTTGGCTGCGAAGCAGATAAAAAAAAATGTTTTATTGCAGGGAAGTTCCCCCTTCCAAGATTACATAAAAGTGCTTTGTTCCTTTTTTTTTCTTGATAGGAAAAAAAATAAAAACAAGTACTTATGCCATTAGTGGGGTGCTGTTTTCTTTCACTTATTTTATTTTTTACATTTTTTTAATAGATTAAATTTATTTGTTCCTCATAAAGCCGAAATATTGCAAACTATAGAAATAAAAATCTAACTAATTAAATAATAATAACCTTCGAATGTTATTCTGATTTTCAAACGGTTTATTTTGTTGCAATATAACTGTTTTCTTTACACTTTCAAAAAATATAGTAAACATATTGTAATGCATTTTAGAGAGATGTTTTTGCGTTGGTGCTAACAATACCTCTGCTCTATGAAATCCTTCAAGCCTATTCCAGTTGATGGAGAGGGGTGCCTTCTCCCACTTCTTTTCTCCTTTCTCCGATCCTTTTCTCTGTCTCTCTTTCTTGTCCCATTTTCTTCCCATTTCCCCGAATTGCTCTTCCCCCCCCCCTTTCTTCAGGTCTCGCTATACACTGTCTGCCTTCTCATGTAAATGTAAATTCGTAAAAATATGGCAATGGAACCTCAACGAGTACACCGAGATAAATCGAACAGACCGAATGGTAAATATTTAGAGTGAACGATCGATTAATGTCTGAGACATCATATATTACGTGATCTTTGAATAACACACTTGTGCCATGTGTGCAAACGTATATCTTTCAATACTTTAACTTTGCAAATACGTGACATGTAATATGAGTTTTTACTCTATTGATATTTCTACTGGCAAGTAAAATAAATGTATTGAAGAAAAACCAACAAGAAAGGAAACAAAATACAACAAACCCAAACAAATTGGTAACACAAAATAATTATTTGGTAACACAAAATAATTATTAGGTCAGAAAACAAACCTGTCCTATCAATTCAGATAGATTTTCTTGCATCATTTCTGTGTCGGCTGCGAAACGCGGAGCTAGCATTTTGAAAAAAAAATACTGAAAATTCGCTTTTCAGAATATTTCTTCAAAAGATATTCGTGAATCAATCTTCATGACGCGGAGCCAATGCCCTTCGCATTTTGTTTTGAGGTATGATTGGGGTAATTAAGATCACTTTTGGTTTGTGCTGGTTTGCTCATACATTAATTGATCTTTCCGTGACAACGTTTGCTTTTTATAAGTTTTTTTACTAAAATCGCATTGTTGTATTTGTAAAATGACAAACTGATGCCGGTTTTTTTTCAGACTCAATTTACGTTACTCTCCATGTGCGCCTTTGCGATACGTCAATACGTAAACGCCCTTGCATACGTCTTAGATGCAACACCTCTATTAAATGGTTTCTGTAAAGTTTTAAGAGTAAAAGATTGAAACAAAATAGTATTTTTTTATAAATACCTGTAAATGACCGAAATGTGTGTTTATTTTGGATTTAAAAGTCTTTAAAACAACGGCAGTAGAATACCGAAGGAACAAACCACAAGATTACACAAATCAAAGTCCAGAGACAAGGCAAAAGCAAGAACACCAGAAGACGGGAGACCAAAGACACCACATGCCCACAAAACACACGAACATTACATATACAACACAAAAAACTAAAGCATTAACAATGTGAACTCTCAATAAACAAGAGTGACATCAGGTGCTCCGGAAGGGTAAGCATGTCCTTCCCTGTATACAGCACCAGTCACACGGTCAGTTGGACAAATGTTTTGAAAGATCTGTTAGGTTACTGATTGGTTATTGTCATTTTCTAACCCTGAGACAAAACCAACTGAGAACTATGGTACGTGTAACTTCTCTAACCCACAAACAGTACAAAGGTAATTTTTGAAAAGCTTTTGTGACACTTAAAGTGCACAATTAAGGAAAATATGTGTAATTACAAAACTATATTGACTGGTGCAATTGAGAAAGAACTCTTCATACTGCTTATTACATCTATTAAAGTAAAAGGTCAGATTTCTTAAAAGACCAACAACATTTGCAAAAATGGACACTTTTCTTTTCTAACAGCATTTTTTGATTGCATTCAAAGACGTGTGTTGTTTTTACCTTGCATCACCAACATAATTCGGCCAGAACGTATCTTATTCTAATAAGAATAGAAAAACTGTTTGTTTGTATCAGACCATCAATATATCAATACTGTAATATTCATTACCAGGGGGAAATGTAGTGGTACTGATGTTTCTGGATTGCAACTTGTCCAACTGGCGAAAAAAAAAACAGACTGTGTTCATAGCTCATGTAACTGTAATACGTGATTCTACAAGGTTTGTATTGCTTTTACTTATAGCAAACGTAGATATGACAACAAACGGATAGAACGTGTCCAGACAGAACAAACGAAAGTAATCATTGAACTCATTTAGATAGAACAAACAAAAATAGTCATAGAACTCGTTCAGAAAAACCAAGAACAAGCAGTTAAAGAACTCGTTTAGACAAAACAAACTCAAGTAGTCATAAAACTCGTTCAGACAGAACAAACTTCAGTTTTCATAGAAATCCTTCGGACGGAAAAAATGAAAGAAGTCATAAAATTGGTTCAGACAGAACAAGCACAAGTCGTCAAGAACTCGTTCACACAGAACAAACGTAAGTAGTCACAAAACTCGTTCAGACAAAACAAACGTAAGTAGTCATAAAACTCGTTCAGACAAAACAAACTCAATTAGTCATAGAACTCGTTCGGACGGCACAAGTGAAGTAGTCGTAGAACTGATACAGGCAGAACAAGCACAAGTAGTCAGAGTACTCGTTCAGACAGAACGATCTCAAGTCGTCATAGACCTCGTTTAGACGGAACAAGCGCAAGTTTTCAGAACTCGTTCAGACGGAACAAGCTCAAGCAGTCAAAGAACTCGTTCAGACAAAAACAACGTAAGAAGGTGTGACAGCGAGCTCATAGAGCTTTTTCAGACAATACAAACGCAAGTAAGTGTGATAACGAACTCATAAAACTGGTTCAGGCGGAACTATCGCGAGTTGTCATAGAACTCGTTCAGAAAAACAAACACAAGTAGTCATAGAACTTGATCAGACGGAACAAAGGCATATAGTCATATAACTGGTTCAGAAAAATCAAACGCAAGAAGGCGTGACAACTAACTCAGATAACTCTTTCAGACCAATCAATCTCAATTAGGTGTGATAAAAAAACTAAAAAAACTGGTACAGACAGGATAAGCCCAAGTAGTGAAATACCTCGTGCAGACAAAACAAACTCAAGTAGTCATAGAACTCATTCAGACGGAAAAAGACAAGTAGTCCTAGAACTCGTTCAAAAAGAACAAACGCAAATAAGTGTGACAACCAACTCAAAGATCTCGTTTAGACAAAACAAACACAAACAGGTCTGACAACGAACTCGTACAACTAGTTAGACAGAACAAGTGCAAAACAACGGCAGTAGAATACCGAAGGAACAAGGGAAAAGCACAAGTAGTCAGAGACGGAACAAAGGCATATAGTCATATAACTGGTTCAGAAAAATCAAACGCAAGATATATACCTCACTTAAATTGTTTTGACAGTGCCTACAAAAATCGAAGTCCAAAGACATGGCAAAAACGGTAACAGATGCACGGAAATAAAAAGATAACATTAAGAACTAAGGCACTCATAGTGTGAACTCCCATGAAAACCGGGAGTGACATCAGGTGCTCCGGAAGGGTAAGCATGTCCTGCTCCACTAGCGACACCCGTCACACGATCAGTGAGGTATATATTGTTTTGAAAGTTCTGTGCAAGTAGTCATAAAACTCCTCCAGATAGAACAAACGCAAGAAGCCGTAGAACTCGCTCAGACAGAACAAACTCAAGTCGCCATACAACTCGTTCAGACGGACCAAGCGCAAGTTTTCATAGAACTCGTTCAGACGGAACAAGCTAAAGCAGTCATAGAACTCGTTCAGACAAAAAAAATCGTAAGATGGTGTGAAAGTTAGTTCATAGCGCATATTCAGATAATACAAACGCAAGTAATTGTGATAACGAACTCATAAAACTGGTTGATCACGCGCAGCTATCGCGAGAAGTCATGGAACTCGTTCAGACAAAACAAACACATGTAGTCATAGAACTTGTTCAGACGGAACAAAGGCATATAGTGATATAACTAGTTCAGACAAAACAAACGCAAGAAGGCGTGACAACTTACTCGGAGAACTCTTTCAGACAAATCAAGCTCAAGAAGGTGTGATAAAGAGCTCAGAAAACTGGTGCAGACAGAATAAGTAGTGAAATATCTCGTGCAGACAAATCAAACTCAAGTAGTCATAGAACTCGTTCAAAAAGAACAAAGTTTAACGCAAATGAGTGTGACAACTAACTCATATATCTCGTTTAGACAAAACAAACACAAACAGGTCTGACAACTCGTAGAACTAGTTCAGACAGAGCAAATGCAAGTAGTCATAGAACTCGTTCAGATAGAAAAAAAACCAAGAAGCCGTAGAACCCGCTCAGACATATCAAATTCAAGTAGTCATAGGACTCGTTCAGAAAGAACAAACGGAAGAAGCCTTAGAACTCGCTCAGATAGAACAAACGCAAGTAGTCATAGAACTCGTTTTAATGGAACAAAAGTAGGTGTGACAATGACTCATGTAAAACTAATCCTTGAAAATGCACGATGAATTCCATGTGAAGTTATAAATAAATAAAATTAATTTCGTGTTCTTCTAAATGCTCTACTATTAAAAATTCCATACATTTAACCAAAGCAATATCCACTTTTCAAGAGTTTGTTAATAACCACTGCAACACATGTATTGAAACTACTAGTGTTAGATATTTTTGGTCAATCAATAACTCTTTGGAAGTCATAAATAAATGAAATGCCAAAACAGCTGAAAAGTAATAGTTTCTTACATGAGAGCAGATAAATATCGGTATATCTTTCATTCATTTCGTCTTTTCTCGAGTGGATGGCAGATCTTTGATTTTGATAGAATGCAAGTTGATTTTGATAGAATTAAAATGGTATTTCGTACGTAAAATATGAATTTCAATGTCCCGAATCATTTGATTGAGAAGCAAAGTCCCGCCTCTTTTAACAAACTTTCCACTATGACGTCACGCTTTTTATGATGTTTCGCCATGGATATTGCCGTTGATTTTTATGATTGACCATTTACCATGTTTTGAAGAGTGCACGTGAGCTTGTATCAACTCGGTCGTCTCACACCGGAAATGACCATTTAGGGAAGAAACGTTGTTTCAGTTGGCAGTTTTGATTTCTCTACTTTACCAATTGATCTTTTCACCTATTCAAACAAGTGAAAGATTGATTAAACTGGGCACATTTACGTTTGTTGCAGTGGTTTAAATTCTTACTTCAGTGGAGATGAACTCTCTATTCAGTTGGCAACACATTATTTCATGTGTATTTCCTTGGAATTCATAATTCTACAGATACACCTATTTTCTGTCTTTTTTTTGTTTGTTTTGTTTATTACCTGATATAACGACTAATGACTATTGTTTTTGTTGGTATAAGAGTTTATGTACTGCTTATTGTTTTATCATTTTATTTTGCTGTAGAGGATATTATCAAATGATGCGGACCTATGCATATGGAGAATGGTTAATGTTAACAATTCAATAACATTTTTCTCAGTAATTTATAAAATTAACTATGAATAATAAAAAAATGAAGTATTTCATGTTGGTGCAAATATATATTTTTATCGATAATTTCAAACCATTCCCTGACAATTTCAACCAAATGTCAGGTGTTATACATGTAAGCAGATTTTAGAAAAGAGCGAGTTATTAGATTCTTCTCTTGGATTGAGCGATTTTATTCGACGATTGGTCAATATTAACGGTTTCACCACATGCGACTTTTCTTCGTTTCTATGGTGCATGGAACAGTCAAAACACAATGCCTTTTTGCAAGTCATGCAGGCATATCCAGCAATGTTCTTTTTTATGCACAATTTACAGTCAACGTCAGATTTAGTGGTAACCTCATGATCGATTTGGCACATCCGATGCCAAGGTTCAGATTGCAGGTGTGTCTTACAGCACATTTCACAATACGTTTCGTCGCAGTCTGAGCATATAGCACAAACCAATACCTCTAAACATGATGCGCAAAAGGTCAACATATCTTTCTCTTTCTCTTTTTTACCTGCAATTTGAGAAATCCATTCAGTGGGACACTATAATAAATATTTCTCTAATTTCTAGCAAATTTAACCAACGCCTGAGCGGTGTGATAAAATATTTCTAATCTCTAGAGAGATAACGACTCGCGTGAAATTTACCGCCAAATATTTTAGAAACAGAATCCTCGGTGTTTTACATTATGCATCAGAGAAACATTTTCTACAACTGAAACAGTTTAATTATGAAACTCCTCAAATCTTTTTAAATATATTTTCAAATGTTTAAAAAACAATTGCAAAATTTATTTAACTCGATGTGAAAAATTTCAGAATCAACTTAGTAATCGCTGTAGAAACTATATGTATCACAAAAGGAGTTAACTATGGAAAGGTTGAGACAATTTTAATTTCAATTTTGAAAATTTGCCATCGACAGTTTTGCGGGTAGTTTCCATCTGATTTGTCTTTTTGTCCTATTGACTTCGGCTCTTGACCACTCTGTTCGGTAATTTTGTTATAACCCACATTTTCAAAAGAGGAAATTGATATGCTTATCAAAATTAGGTCCATTTCGACCTATCTTCCAAGGACGTACTGCTATATTTTCTTTTTTCCAATTATATGTAAAGGCGAAATGGCAGATAAATTTCACAACAGAGCTGACGATTAAATCCACTTTTTTTTGTAGTGTGGATGGATAGTTTTTATCATGACTATTTAATTTTTTTTTTTGTTGGGTTTTGTATTGGCGTATGATATGCAAAACTGATGCTAAAAAACTTAAAATTTAGCTTTGAAAATGCTGATGTTTTTTGTTTTTTGTTTAGATAGATTACAGCAAGGCTCTATTCGAATTAAATCACAGGTAAGCCTGATATCTGTTAATTGTTTATACCGAGTGATAGCGAGGTATAAAATGAAAACAAATATAAGTTCTGACTATATTCTATTTTGCATAGCGCTAAGTTACAATAATATGTTACTATTCTAATATCTAACAAACGTTTTGAAAATTCGAAAGGATTTTAGGAAATTAATATTGGGTTTAAAAATAACTAAATACCGAAGTTACTGTGAATTTGCTTTCTGCATATGCGCATTTCGACAACTTATGTCTCATCAGTGCAGATAAACTAGAAACTAGAAATAAATATTCGGAAAAACCGCATGCAAAAAAAAATCATAAATTCGTTTAATATTTGTTTACTTATAAGCTTATGAAATAATATTTTACCAAAGGATATGGACTAAATGAACATGAGACCATAACACATATGTTAAGTTCAACTGCAATGATTTTAATGAGCTGTATGGCCATTTCGGAAATTTATTCCTCAAAAGCAACACTAGAATCTAAAGAAATGGCCATACGGCTCGTTAGAATCATTGCAGTTGGAGTAAACATATGTGTTATGATCTCAAGTTCATTTACTCCATATCCTTTCGTAAAATATAAAGGAAATATTATCCTTTTTAAAAAAACATCAAATATGGCTATTTTAAAATCGAATCAGGGACAGGGGTCAGCTGATTCAATTTACTGATTAAAATGTACTTTTTGACTGTTTAATAAAGTTATATTTGAATCAAACAAACAAGACAACCAAAAATGTTTATAAATTCGATAATGCCACGTATTGCATTTTTTACTTTCTTTTTAGCTATATATTATGATGTTTTACATCGATAAGAATTCATTAGACAAGGGACACTCGTTGCTAAGTATTGGCCTTTTCGATTTCCACTGTTTATTTTAGTTTCTTGTCTTTAATCAGTTGTAAAGTTCTATAATTGTAATTATCTGATACGGCTATTTAGGTGATTCATTTTTTTTTTTTAAAGTTTGTTTGTTTTCACAAAATATACTGTAACAGCTAATGAAATATGGTAGGTTCACATTATTTTGTACGATATGGGTATGATGCATTTGATCATAGGGCAAAAGATATTAAAATTGATAATTTGCTATATAGGATGTTGATTTAATATTTGGTTTGCTGTAATGCCACAATATGGCAGTATAATTTGCTTCAATTGTTTTAACTGATTGTTACCTTACGCTAAAACCTTATTTCAAGGTCAAATCATTAATTATGTTTAAGTATCTTATTTTTTTAATCCCTAAAACACCTCGGTTGGCGTCATATAACCCATCTTAGCAACCAAAGATCCCAAACGTTTTTGAATTTTTCAAAAAAGGGGGCATAGTCCTTCCACATTTTATCTTTGTCTATTCGCATGTTAGTTTGTATGCTTAAAATAAAAATAAAATCAATTTTTAAAATTGACAATAGATGACTATTTTAAACAAGACACTTTCAAGAGCCTGTGTCGCAACCCTGGGTTCAATGCAGATATGTACTCCCTTTTAACGGCCCATCTTTGGTAATGTATGAACATAAAAATCATTGAGTTTTTTATAAAATTTAATTAAAATCGTTCAAGCGGTTTCAACGAATATTAAATTTCATGAAATGTAGTTTCCATAGGGGTCTATGTTAATCTGCGTTCCCTACTGGCAGCTATCTAACATAAAAATAAAAAGAGGGTCACCCAAGGACTGTCATATAAAATTTACTGAAATTGTTGAAGAAGTTTCAGAGCAAAAGGTCTTTTTATGCATTTCCCATAAGATCCTACTTTCAACAATCTTCCCCATGTCAGCCATCGCTGATGAGGTAGAATAATAAAAATCGTAAACTTTGAAGCGGACATTTAAAGGGCTTTTGTGATTAAGTTTAATTTGCTTCTGATTGGCTCAGTGGTTTCAAATAGGATGATCTTGTATCAATTTCCTATTGAGTCAAATATGTAATTTTGATGGATGACATGTTGGAAAATAGATCGGCATCAACGGAACAAACTTGGTCAGAATTTTTTGTAAAAGTTTTCAAGTTCATCTTTGTATGAATTCATCGATGGCGGTCATGTTGCATGTTCAATAAGCACCGAAGTAAAGTTGGGTGCAGTCATAACCTCTCACAAAGTTAAATTAGAACTGTTCTTATGTCTGCTCTAAGTTAATTTAGGACTGTTCTAGATGAGTTCTAGAGCTGCTGTAGAAAAGTGTTCTAAAAGCAGTCATTGTAAGGAACTGTTCTATAAGCAGTCACAGAGTAAAACTGTTCTCAAAGCAGTCATCGAGTATAACTGTTCTAAAACGGTCATAACCTGTTCTAAAAGCAGTCATGGTCTTCCGTATGACTGCTTTTAGAACTATTCTAAGTTAACTTAGAAAATGGCCGTTTTATGACCACTTTTAGAATTGCTCTGTCTTATGACCACTTTTAGAACTGCTCTATTTTATGACTGCTTTTAGGACTGTTCTAAGTTAACTTAGAACATGACCGTTATCATGACCGTTTCTAGATCTGTTCTACGTCTGCTCTAAGTTAACTTCAAGTTAACTTAGAATTGTTTCTAAGTTAACTTGGAGTTAACTTGGATGAGAGGTTATGACTGCACCCAACTGTAACCTCAATTGGTATGCTTCTCATAAGCATCATGTATGCCAAATTTGTTCTAAATCTATTTAGGGGTTCTCTAGAAGAAGATCTTTGTATGCATTTCCAGTATTGTACGATTTTAAATTAAGTTCACAGCTGGCGACCATGGTGGATGACGGATCGGTATTAAAGTATCAACACTTGGTCAGAACCTGACAGGCATCATTCAGGTCATGTTCGACTTAAATTAATTCGGCACTTCTCGAGAAGATCTTTGTGTCCATTTCCAATATAGGCCATTGTTAAACTAAGTTCACTACTTACTGCGACGTTGGATGACGAATCTGTTGTTTTCAATAAGACGTTCTTTGTACGCATTTCCCCATGTGGCCCAATTTTAGAATAAAATTGTCCGCAAGTGGCCATTTTGGATGACGGATCGGCACCAATTAATGTTGAGGTCAGCACCAAATATGCATCATTTTATGCCGAGTTTGGTTTAAATCAATTCAGTGTTTCTCAAGAAGCTCTTTGTATGCATTTTCTCGTTTGGTAAAATGTTAAGATTAAAATCCCGCTATCGGCAATGTTTGACAAGGAATATGCACCAAAGTAACACCACTTGGTCCGCATTGTAGAATCATCATTCATGCCAAGTTTGATTCAAATCCATTCAGTGTTTCCGAAGTAGTTCTTTGTAAACATTTTCCAATAGGGTCCAACGTTGAAATTAAGTCCTACGCTGGCAGCAATGTTGGATGACTCTACGCACCAAAGTAACAACACTTGGTCAGCACCTCATAAGTATCATTCATGCAAAATTTGGTTCAAGTCTATTCAGCAACTATCAAGATGAAGTTGTTTAACGTAAAAAAATACGAAAAATAAATGCCTTTCCATGGAAACCACACACCAATCAAATGAAATCAAACTTATTTCATATCACATTTGAAAGTAAAAATTTTATATCAAGTATCGTGTGAATCTAAGACCAATATGTAAAATTGCGCGTGCTTACAGAGCATGGCTATTAAGTGTCTTTTCAATATTTGATTGATTAGATCAGATTGTTTGACTTTCAGTAAGCTATATTTCAGTTTTAAATTCAAAAACCATAAAAACATACCATAAATGGCTGCATGGTGTGTGTAATAATCACATTTAAAGACAATTAACCTAAACTTCAACTTGGGGATGGAATTTTTGATAGTCCAAGTATCGGCATAAAGAGTACTTGTAATTGGAAGCTAAATTTCACACTTTATCATCAAATGTTTGTTCAACCCGGATGGTTATAAAGATGGAGATTTATGATAAGACGTTACAATTGTCTTAATGACTTAAGTTTATATCTTACCAAGTAATGCTATTTGTTCTTCTTTTGTTTGCATTTCTTCTTCGGACGTTGCTGAAATAGTAATACTGAATTAAAAATGCTGTTTTTGAAGTGGATCTACAATTGATAAAATCATCATTCTCCAAAGACATAAGGAATAGAATACCCATTTTCATAGAGAATGAAGTAGATGATGCATTTGAAGTATTATCGTTAAATGTGCAAGAGAGTGCGTTAACAGAGTTTAATTGCACCCCTCAAAGCCAAATCAAGAGAAAAGCAGGGGATAAACTGTGATATTTTCATCAAATACCAGTAATTCAATTGCTATTTGATGCGAGCATTGTGTTCATTTCAGTTTTTTAATGAAAAAATATGTCTTTGCTTTCAAAAAGTAACTGTTTTCTAGGACCATTCTTGTCATGTTTTACCATGTATTTTTAGAGACTTTGTCTCATGTGCATTTACTCCATATCCTTTCATTATTCATTATAATAAACTCTTTCAAAGTTTTCGATGTAAACGTGATTATCATTTAACTCAAACCTGAAATGATTTAAGCTTTATTGTACCAATGGAACAGTACTATTTTTCTAAACACAAGTATCAAGCCCTTCTATATGTAGAGAGGCTGTTTTAAAGATTAGACTGATAACATCGATCAAGAAAATCAGCCTTATTTTTCTGTTGTTTCGTATGATGAATGCTTAAAATAAATTTTATTTTTAATTAGTCGATAATCCAGACGGCTTCAGAATAAAAATATCAACCAAATAAACAAGCATTTTTTTATTGTAAAATTATTTAAAAATCACCTACTGTATAGGTATTAAAATTTGGATGGCTTTGTCTTCGTATCCAAAATTAATTGTGAAATCGTGACCTTTCGCCGTTACGCCTTTTCATAGGTTGCACCTATTATCCCATGGATATCAATGAAAAAATGATAGGATAGAAATGTACATTGTACACAAATATATGGTCGAATTAAGCAAATATTAGGTGGTGCTTTGTTGTTCTTCTTAATCTTGAAGTCACCATTAAGACTTTAACAATTACCAAGCACTTTTTCAAGATAGTCTCTAGCTACGACTTGAGCGAAAATGTCGAACATCCATGTACCTTTTTGGGGTTGGACGAGTGATTGTTAAGATACCAGAAAATATCAGGCAAAATACTCTTACAGAAAAGTCATTATAAACGACCCTTTGACAATTATTGAGTTGAAAACTTAAAATATTGCATTTTGAATCGAGAGAGATTGGCATTGCATAAACAGTAAGTCATACTTATAGTTCTAATTTTTAGAACATACATCTAAGAAAGCTAATGCATCGGCAAACAAATTCCAACGGAAAAATGATGAAGGGGGAATTCCAAAATAAAAATTCATATCCAACATGAATTAAAACAGCAGGACAAAGATAAAACAAATAAACGAAATGAACAAGAACGCCACAAAACTAAAACACCAGCAGTGTAAACCACTACAAAAACTGAGGTATCATCAGGTGCTCCGGTCTGCTGCGAACATGGAAACCGTCAAACCATTGAAAGAGTTGGTGTTTGTCAGTTCGCTAGTAAACTCTGGATCTACCCAAAGATATCTTTTCTTATCTGTTAAATATAAGCATTGTAACAGTCTGTCAAATCATGGTAACGGCGGTAAAACTTTTGAAGTGACAATTGCAACAATGACTGAACATACTCTTGATGTACAAGTTTTTGAAACAGTCATTTCGCTCTGTTGACAAAATTGCTTATAAACTACAGGCATGTCAATAGCGAATGAGTTTGTGAAATGACGACGCCATATTCCGGATATGTCGGAATAGTATTGCTTAAAACGGGAAGTTCGCTATTGGAAAGTCCAAATCATCCTAGTTGTCGTAAAGTTTGTTTTAGACATCCTGAATTGTCAGTTTAGAGGTAAAGGTCAAGGTATGATACTGATGGTGGTGTATCAGTGTTCTCTTAAATCTCAAATTCATTTTGGTATATAATATTATGGTTATTCAGGAGAAATAAAATGTTTGCCAGTAAGTGACTTTTTATATTCCAGTTGGTGAAATTTGTCTAGGTTACAGAAAAAAAAGGTTGATTTGGCACCTAAGATCAACTGGTATCAAATTACAGACCTGTTCAGATGTTATGTAATATTTCACAAAATTTAAAGAATTTCCCATTTTACAAGCCCCAGTCAGACTTTTACCAAGGTTAAAGGATGTAAATACACTACATGAGTTCGAATAGATGAAATGCAAGTCATATATGCATGAAAAGGTATGATTTTATCCAGAAAATGTTTGAAAATGTTAAATTAATGTTTTTTTACATTACGACATATATCGCTAACTCGAACGATACAGCCCCATATAAAATCCCAATTTTTTCAACACTATATTTTTTGAACTTGAATTTTATTTATATTGGTAGTATACATACTGAATGAACCTATTATACACAATTCTGAGAGTTGAAAAGCTCCAAAGCTTATTCTGAGTGCCATTTTATGTTGCCTCATGTCACAATATGAGATTTTTACTAATTTCACATCCAATTTTTACAATAAACTGCAATTTTATTCATAGTTGCTTATATTTTTTACAACAATGATGCTTTGAATTGTATAATGATTTAGACATTTAGACTAGTGAGCTATAACAGGAAGAATTTAGCAGCTGCATGCAGTTTTAAAAATTTGGGACACACTTTCATACTGTCCCCATGATAAGTAAAGACTGAATTTTCAACAAATTTTACACTTAATTGTATTTTGTTGGACAACAGAATATTATGAACAATCTCTGTTCACTTTCTGGAGTTTGTTTAATCTTTATTTTGCACATGATGATCCTTTGGTATCAATTATATATATTTTGAGTGAATTGTATGAACAGAATTTGACCTCAGAAACACATGCTGCAAATGGGGGAGGGGGCTTAAAATGACCAGATTTTGACCATTTGTATGACTGCTTTCTTTGTAAGGAGTAATTCAATGATAGTATAGTGCACCAATCTGCTATCAAGTATCACAAAGATAATCAGATGTAAGTAAAACAGTCATTTAAGCTCTATTTTCCAAGTTGAACCATTATCAGAACCTTGAATTTTTCAAAGTGCTGAAAACAC